>JAJOZX010000702.1:7500-167500 GCA_023014485.1 Bathynomus jamesi | reverse complement strand
AATTATTGCAGTTTATTTTAATTCTTTTTCGCTAATTTTTTTTTTTTTTTGTTTTAAACAATTTTTAGGGTAGTGTTTACCGTATATATATATATATATATATATATATATATAGGTGCAAACAGTATATAATTTTTTTTAGAGGAAGTTGTTATTAATTATTAATAACAGGGTGTGTGTATATAGATGTGTATATATATATATATATATATATATATATATATATATATATATATATATATATACACACACACACACAAAATATTATTTATAAAATGATAGTTTCATTACATCGAATATGAGTATCCTATTGAATCCTATTGATGAAAAGTTTCATCAATAAGTTCTTCTTTTCATACACCAAAAATAATGAAAAAAAAAAAATAGAGGCATAAAATAATAATAATCCAAAAAAGCATTTCCTTAATATATTTTTTGAATATTATATTCACTTAAAATATTCACAAAAAATATATATTTGTTATCTTATGGAAAAAATAAATTTTTTATTCCATAAGACGAATAAGCGCTAACAAGGTTTTCCTTATATATATATTATTATTATCAGTGTAGTATGTAATCTAACGCAAAATGGATAATTTTTTTCCCCCTGTGACGTGACAACTGAAATCAATTTACATTTTACAGTATGGGTTTTGCTCATTCAGGGGTAAATATTTTCCAAAATTGCTTAAGAAACATCTTGGCGAATGATCTTTTTTTTTAATAACCTTGCCTTGATTTAAAATTAAATTCTTTCTTACGTAAGACATGCGAGATAAAGGAAAATTGAATACTTTATATTTTGTAAACTATTTAGTTTGAAAAAGCTATTTTCTTCGTAATTACGTTGCACTATCGCTTCCTGTTCTATCTGCGATGTTAAGCGATAGTAGGTCTGTTTAATAGCTAGTCGGATTCTACGTTCGTGTGAAAATTACAACGCTTTATATTTCGACGACATCTAGTTACAACTGCAGCTGCCTCTTGGTCAATGTGGGGGTTTCTTAACCAGATCAAATTCCCCTTTAACTAATCCATTACGACTCAATCCGCGTTGGAGAACGCAGCTTAACCACCAATCATCCAGTAAATGTCTCTGACTTTAGAGTAGAAACATCTTGTCAAAAACGTTTCCGCTTTACGGATATCATAATCTTTGTAAATAAAAAACAACTAACCTTGAATGAATCCGGCTTAGTAGAAATTTCATGCTACGAATCCTTTAAATTTTACCAACCAACTAATATTATACCGACCATCAAAATCCTGTTCATCTGATTCATCATAATTACTGGTTCATTCTTGCATGCTGTTAAAACAGTGTGTGATGTTGACTTGTGGATTCGTGGTGGCTTAATGTTAAAATGTAATCCGTGAGATTGTAATGTTAATTTTTGTTTGTTTTTATAGTTTGAATGAATGAATGAAAATAAATATTTTTATTGGCTATTCATTTTATTGATTATTTTTATTGATTTTTATTGATTATCACAGTTTTTACGACAGCTTTAATATGATAGAGACACAGAATCGTTAATTGGACTGCTCATATTTAGGTTTATTGAGTTTAGTTTAATTATACAGTATTGTATATTTTTATATTTTATTTTCACTAATAATATAATGTCAGTCGTTCGAATATTTGTTATCTTCTTTAGATCCTTGATGATGAAAGTAGTTATTTTTGAGACGTTGGTAGAAAGTGAATCAAGATGGTGTTCATGAAAACAATGATTCTCCTTTTCATTGTAAATCCACTAGTTCTCCCTCTCTCTCTCTCTCTCTCTCTCTCTCTCTCTCTCTCTCTCTCTCTCTCATATATATATACAGGGTGGGTAAAAAAAAGTGACTCCTTAAAGGTAAACTGTCATATTAAAAAAAAGTAAAGGGACTAGAGCTCCCAAACTTCATAGATGTTTACCTTAGCATGTTGTTCGTCTTAATTGAGAAGTTGCTCGATGTGTCCCCCTTTCTGCTCAACGCAGGCCTCCAAACGTGGACGCCACTGATCAATACACCTGTTTACATATCGTTGAGACATCTTCTCCCAGCCGAGCAGAATTCTTTCGCGTAATTCATCTATGTCTCTTATATTGGTACCAGGGATGTAAACTTTGGACTTCAGGGCTTCCCAAACACCATAATCTAGTGGTGAAAGATCGGGGCTACTAGCCGGCCACATATTGGGTTCGATAAAATCCAGTGTTTCGTTCTCAAGGAACCACTAATTCGTCGGATATTAGTTAAATAGAGTGAAAGATATACTTTCCAACAAGATGGAGCCCCTGCTCACAATGCACGCCAAACTGTCACATTCTTTGAGAACGAAACACCGGATTTTATCGAACCCAATATGTGGCTGGCTCGTAGCCCCGATCTTTCACCTCTAGATTATGGTGTTTGGGAAGCTCTGAAGTCCAAAGTTTACATCCCTGGTACCAATATAAGAGACATAGATGAACTATGCGAAAGAATTCTGCTCGGCTGGGAGAAGGTGTCTCCACGATATGTAAACAGGTGTATTGATCAGTGGCGTCCACGTTTGGAGGCCTGCGTTGAGCAGGAAGGGGGACACATCGAGCAACTTCTCAATTAAGACGAACAACATGCTAAGGTAAGCATCTATGAAGTTTGGGAGCTCTAGTCCCCTTACTTTTTTTTTAATATGACAGTTTACCTCTAAAGGGTCACTTTTTTTACCCACCCTGTGTATATATATCGTTAGAGCAAGGCAATCCCTAAGCCGAATAAAGTTTATGCACAATAAGAGTCCTATTTACACTAGTGCCACTGTTAAAACGGCACTTTACAGACTTTGTTCTAGCTAATGCCAGACGATTGTATTAATTTTCAAGAAAGAATCCTGGGCACTGAAGTGTCGGAAAAGGGTTTGTTTAATCAACTGACACCAAATTTGAGGGAAAGTTTTAAGATTATTTTAATATTCTAGGTTTTGGAGACAATTCTACACATGAATTCATGCAGAGTTGTATCAACAACAAATTGTTTTCTCTCAATTACGATGTACAAATATTTCTTTAGTTTTCTATTTGTTTATGCATAAAAAAATAAATAAAATTAATGTAACGTAATTTAAGATTGTATTTACTGAATACATGAACCAAAAAAAAAAAAAAAATTCTTGAAAGTTTATATGTGCAGTGAAATGAATGCAATGATATTTTTAATCAATTTACATCTGCATTTGATAAAATTAGTAATATGGCAAAATTCGCTTTTTGTTTACATTTTCGTCTTCACAACGCTGGATTTAGAAGTGTTTACAAAGCTGGAAAGTTCTAGGCTAGTTTAACCCTCAGCTACTATCGTTGGGTCAATTCTGACCCTGAGTACATTTGTTTATTTTATCATGGGAAATAATGATAGTAGTTAAGGGTTAATAATTACATGGTTCAGTTGTAGAAAAAGGGTAGTAATAAGCGGGAAAGAGTCAGGGTAGGATAATGTAATTTGTGAAGTTCTGCGGAAGAGTCAGTTTTGGGACTAGTAAGCCTATAAATTTTCTAAATTTTCTAAATTTGCGAATGATGTTGTAATATGATTATGATTTAGGTTTGTTTGACCTTCTTCGTAAGGGCAAAGGTCGTACGACGGTGGGGACCTACAGCTGTACGTGGAACCCGAACCACGGATCGCTACATCATCTGGAAGCAGAGAACGGTCATCCATCCAACTGCAACCCAGACCTAATGTCGCTTAACTTCGCTGATCGACGGGAAGCGATGTTGCGACATGTCAACGAGACGTATCCTTCATGTTGTAATAGAAGGCATGGCACTTAACATCCAGGAAGAGGATAGGGCAGAGGTAATTTGCAGCGCCATCTCAATAACTTGGTTGTTTGGGTGGTATATAAATGACAAATGAAATTAATTCACCTCCAATAAACGTGGTCTTGTGTATATAATATAACCTTGGTTTTGCTTCCGCCCGAATTGTTCATTCTGACGAAGGTCCAGCTTGTCACTCCACCTTAGACCTACAGTTTAACGTGAAATCCGAACCAAGCCCCACCAGCAGCCCAGCTTCTTAACCATTAGGCTACCCAGGGTACCCATTTATCTACCAACCAATTTCTTTATTGTGCGGAAGGATGAACAGCTGGGTTTTGTTGCGCGCCGCCTGCCGTCACCGGGTCTCGATCCTGGGGCCGATGGATTCGTAGTCAACGACGCTAACCACTACACCAAAAGGAATTTAATTATAATAAGACAAATATGTTAAATGTATAGCCTCAGAGGAGTGTTAAGAGTCGTCGTTATTAAGGACTTAATATCTTCAAAACAATATCCAATTGTGAACAGCGAGACTAATAAAGTATTGGGTTTTATTTCTAGTAATTTTAAATACAAATTTTAAGCCATTATTTTGCCTTTATATACATCGTTTCAATTTTGGCGACCATACGTGGGTAACTTAATCCTTTAACGCCGAACGTTTTTGTAGGGTTAAGTCTAAATGCGTGTATTTGAAACGGTACGTATTCGACCCAGTCGGCGTTAGAGGGTTAAGGATATGGGTATGGTAGAATAGGTTAAACGTCGCGCAACAAAGCTTATTTCATCATTACATACCAAACCCTACATATGAAAATAGATTCAAGGAACAAAACATGGTCGCTGACCATTAGATGTTTAATTCTAGAAGGCCAGCGTGGCTAATTACGATAAAAGTACATTTGTTTTTCTGGAAATTGTTTTTTTATTGCAGGCAATTTAATTTTTATTATTGTTTAGTGATGATAAATTGCTTAATTCAACCTATGAATGTAATTTTCATTATGGGGTTATGTAGATCCAACAGTAGTTGCTGTGTGCGCGGTGTCGCTTAGTGTGTGCGGCCTTCTAGAACAGGGTTGTCTAATCTTTTTTGGTTCGTACACTCACTTACAAATTCTTCTCAGCGCTTGCACCCCCCTCACCACCTCTAGCTAGAATCTAGATTATGAATGACGACCTTTGCATTTTTTACAAGCATTTAAAAAGTCTTGCTTTTTTTTTAAAAGTAATAAGTTATAGAAAATATATATTTTTTCAATACAGTCTGTTGCAAACTAACAGTACAACTATTTAAGGTATTTAAATGTCTTTCGAAGTGCGTATTGGAATATGAAGTGGAGGTATTTCTTTAGAATTTATATATTTTTTTCTCCTTTTTGGAGCAGAAAAGAACAGAAAGCAAAAAGTTAAAAATATATTCCAGGGACTTCTCAAGCACCCCTTGGAAATGCTCCGTGCACCCCAGTTTTGACAACCCTTTTCTAGGATTAAGGGGAGAGTCAGTTTTGATCTTTACTTGATGACGTAAATTATAAAGTTTTTTACCTAAATGACAAAAACATTACAAGAAATAATGGTCTTAAAATTAAGGGTTAAATTTTTTTTTTTTAAATGAACAGAAAGTCTTTTGTTTTTCTTATAAAGTTAATGAAAAAATGAAGTCTTCCAACTGTGGTCGTAATGAACATAAATTTTGATAGAGATTTAAAAATTAGGTATATTAAAATGGGTATATTGAAATCACGAAAAGGATATATATATATATATAATATATATATATATATATATATATATATATATATATATATATATATATATTAGTGGTGGACCGGATGTCAGTTTTTCAACATCTGCGGATGCGGATCTTTAATTTCAATATCCGCGAATGCGGATGGATATTTAGTTAATCTATCAATATAATATAGAATTATGAATATATGACAATTTTTCAAATTTCGTGATATTACTATTATGGCAGGCAATGCATAAGAATTAAAATTAATATTAATGTTTTCATTATGACAAAAATAATAACTTTCTCAAGAGTTTCAGCCACAGAAAATTGAATGAAACAAGTTTCATTCAATTTTCTGTTACCAGCTATTTATATTTTGAGGTTTATATATTTGTTTGTTCATTAATAATTATATAATTATTACTTTACATGAAATGTGCATGACTGGGCCTTATAAGCTACTTTATAAGCTAATTTAATTGTAAATTACATAATTTATTAGAGGTAATATCCGCATAACATCCGCAGTCAGAAATGCGGATGTTAAAAATAATGCGGATGCGGATATCCGGTCCACCACTAATATATAATATATATATATATATATATATAGAGAGAGAGAGAGAGAGAGTTACAAGGAGTTACAAGGAAAAGAAGTACCTCAAAAGGCCTTGCGGCCCATACCGAGGAGGTACCAATGAAAACAAACAAAGAGAGAGAGAGAGAGAGAGAGAGAGAGAGAGAGAGAGAGAGAGAGAGAGAGAGAGAGAGAGAGAGAGAGAGAGAGAGACGTGTCCAGCACACACTTTTGCGCACTTTCTCACAAATGGCTAAGAATGGGCAAAAACTCCAAAAATTGCTGTACAGGTTCCCTTTTGACACAAAAAGTTTTGAGTCAAGTGCGTTTTTTTTTTGCGTTAAAGTTTTCGGCCACAGTCCAGGATCTTCAGACAAAATGTCGAGTTCCTTTCTCTCCGCGTCTTCCTCTCTTAGATCTGCACTTTCTTCTCCTGATGGTTCTTCTACTGTCTTTAATCCAATATCTTTTTATTGTTCTTGTTCTTGTCCTTCAGTCTCTTTCCGAAGAAAAAAGTTGTCAATTCCCGGTCACTTTCTTTTTTTACCGATTCCTTACCGATTCCTTGTTGTAATCTCCGCTTTCATAATTCCAATCATGTGGCGATTGTGATCGGACATGACCACTTCCATTTCTGTCGCGTCGCGTATCAGTGATAACAAACCAAATCCAATAATTAATATTCCAGTTTGAATAATATAACTCGAGAAGTACTCCGCAATTTAGCTTTGAATTTAAAGTAATTAATAACCCTTCCTATCGTTCCGCGTGGATCGGAAAAAAAAAAATCGCGAAACCGTTTGTTCTAAAACTTGCTTTTTCCGGCATTTTTTGTGTCTCATTTCATTGAGGAGGAAATTGTATGATAACGTTTCATCATTCACACGGTTGAGTAACCCAATATACTTTTTTGGCTTTCTATTGCAACGCTTTTATTTTTGGTTGGAAATAGCGGAAGAGAGCAAGTTACCCTTTTTTGCCCCCTGCGGATCCCCCCTCCCCCCTCCCCCCAAAAAATATATATGAAGGGACGTTATGAAAGTAATATCTAGAAGAAATATTTATCTAAAGTAATATTTATAAATAACATTTATCGAGAATAATAATAATAAGGAATATTTATGGAAAAATAATATCTTAAATATTTTGGGGGTCCCCCCTTGTCTTGGGTCACTGCGCCATGGCGTACTTGGCCTAATGAATAATCCGGTCCTGCTCTTGAGAGTCAAAACCTCCGAATAAGAGTATTCAGTTTCAGTGAAGCTAACTCGGTGTACAATCTAGGAGTGTTAGTACTTTTTAGGGTAGTCATAGTAGGCTATATATATATGTGTGTGTGTGTATATATATATATATATATATATATATATATATATATGATTTAGCTGCGCAGAACATAATTTCTTTTATGGTTTCACAACGCGAAATGTAATTCTTAAACGTTTCTGTTTTTGCACACATACTATCGATCGTAGAGAAGCTCATATACGTTGGGATTATTATTCATCTTTTGTGAAACCCTTAAAACACACACACACACACACACACACACACACACACAACAAAAAACTGCATTCATTCTTGGAGGAGCTGCGACAGGAGTTAGAGGGTGCTAATTTTCAGGATCAGTCGGTGCCCCCTTTTTTTCAATCACTCCTAGTGCCACAGTACGATGTTATGTAATTCATTTTAAATATTCTCTCTCTCTCTCTCTCCCTCTCTCTTTTTTGCGGGCGGGGGGGGGGTGGGCTAACTAAGAGTGGATATTAGAACCTTTGTTAGCTTATAACTTGTGTAACTTGTTGATGTTCATTCCTCACATCTTTCCTATTAATCTTTTTTTTGTTTTCCTTTTTCTTGGTGTTGATTCCAGCGTTTTATCGTCATCTTCCCACTACATATATCATCATTCTTAATCACATTTTGCTCTTTAGCTTTATTGCCCCGTCCATTATCCCGAAGATTAACAAGAGCGAAAATGATAACGATAAATGCACTTTTACTGGATTTCAAAAACGGGTCAAACGCATTGACCCAAATTTGTTCGTGGTTTTCAAATCAAAATTCTTTGGTTTTCCTTTTTTTTTTTAATTCTTTACTTTTTTAATGAGCACATAAAAGCAACTTACACTTTTAAGAGAAAATACTACACCAAATACGCTTTTCTATTTGAATAAAATGTCGTTATTTGGACCAGTAACAAAGTGAATGTGTTCTAAAGTTTGTTCACGAGTTTCAAAATGGCCGTTGCACGACGAGACGAAAGACCTAATGAAAATTATGCAAAATTGACTTCTTTAAAAGATTATAACAACGTCGCACTTATGGTACTCATCAAGCCCATAACCCCCCTCTCTCTCTCTCCATTTAAGAGACTGAAGAAACATATGAATCGGAGAGAATATATATAAATAATTATTATTATTATTTAAGTGTATTCCATCATGAAATAATAATTATTCGCTGCGCTTAAAGGTGGATTTGATTAATTGTTTGACAGTTATAATTGAAAGTAAAAGTAAGGTTCGAACGATTTTGGAGGAACGTTTTTTTCGTTCACTTCAAAAGCCAACCAAAATTTAGCTAAATTATTATGTAAAACAAAAACCAGCCTTGTAATCCTTCAAAAAAATTGTCAAAATTTGCGTAATAACGTTATTCACACACACACACACACACACACACACACACACACACACACACACACACACACACTATATGTAATATGAACGGATAACCAAATAAAAAGACAGGGAAACTCTTATACTTTATTATCAAACATGAGAATCAAAATATCTCGTCAAAGAACGAATGAATATCCAGTTAATTTTCTCTGCATTTTCCAGACGCATTTTTCTTTCAATCAAAGAAAGGCCTAAACAAGTTGGACGTATGCGCGCACCCGAAAAATACTGTGTAACTGACACGTAGAAGCTGCTTACAGTCGCTTGTTTACTTTAATTAACAAAAAGTGTATTTACATTAAAAAAAAAAAGGTTGCCAATCCATCAGTTTCATCTGTGCATGCAGTGTTTAGACATCTTCCGTTATTGATGTGCTTTTGGCATGTCAGTTAAAGGTAAAATAAATAGGGATGAAAATGATTGAATCTCTCGATATAACAGTGTGTGTGTGTGTGTGTGTGATATATATATATATATATATATATATATATATATATATTATATATATATATAATATTGAGAGAGAGAGAGAGAGAGAGAGAGAGAGAGAGAGAGAGAGAGAGAGAGAGAGAGAATATTGTAAATAAGTAATTTCAACGCATATTAAATAGTTATCCATCGTTTCTTTGAAACAATTTGATATAGACTGACACAAGTTTAATGAATCGTTCAAAACAATAAGTAAATAAATTTTAAAAATAATAATAAAAATATCGATGCTTTTCCAACGTTAATAAATCAAACCTGAAAAAGCTTTAAAAAATAAATTAAAAGCTTTTTCTCATATGCTTGGCACTGCATTCTGTTTAAGTACTTCGAATCTATTGCTCTTGTTACAGTTCGATTTTGAACTTTGCGGTTTAAGTTAGTTGGTTATTAGTTTCACCTTTGTCCTTCAGTCTACCGTAATGATGGAATATGAATAACGAGGTTTGCTCGTATGTTTAATATATTATAAGCTTTCGTTAACGATATTTTTTTCTTGTTTTTTTTCGCCATCTTTTTGCGAACCATTTACAAATTTTGAGGTCGGTGAGACAAAAGAATCGTCTCAGGCCCCCCATTGAGGGTGCGTGAGAACTTAATGATTTATGAAGTGAAAAAGAGTTGGTGGTAAAGGAGGGGGGGGGGGGAGGAAGTGATCCACTTCAGCCTCGAGTCGTATCAGAAAAAAAAAAAGTACTTAAAATAAATGACGAAAGAGGAACGCGTAACAGGTGTACGTCCCCCTTTTTTAGAAATTGAAATTCTGTCGGAAGTAAAAGGTAAAAATATTAATAAATTGTTTGTTTATTAAAAAAAAATATCTATTATAAAGATGAATTTTGATGTTCTTTCATCCTGTTTACATATTACGAAGAAAATTAAAGAATGTCCTTGACTTAGCAATGCCTACGAGGAAATGACAGAAATTACAAATTGAATTTTCCCAAATATAGAAATTTTACGAAATCCATTTAAAAAAACGTAAAAACATTCTAATTCTACGCCGTTTCAATGACACCGATGCCATGACGCATTTAGAAGCCCCCTGCAACTTTTTCATTCAACGGACGATTTGTTTTTCCTGTCTATGATTGGTTTAAAGCACGTCTTGCCTTCAATTTCATTTGCCATCTTATATCCGCAAGCATGCACACTCCTAATGTCTTCTACTCGAGCTTCACGAGCACGCATCTATTACCATGCCAATCTGACACCCATTCCCGTATTACAGTACACCCACTATATATATATATATATATATATATATATATATATATATATGTACTTTTAGAGGGTTCGAACGACGGCTCAGGATCGACCTGCGATCGAATCCTTTGCAGCATCCCACCTCATTTGCAGGATTTGGTGGAGGAGGGAATTGGTTTCCGTTGTTTTCCTGCCCTTGTAGCCAGCCACGCATGGCTGGTCAGACATATCTATCTATCTATCTATCTATATATATATATATATGTATATGATACACACAGACTGTGCATGGAACAAGGAACTCTTCTGGGAAAATTAAATCCACCATAGTCCGAATAAGTAATGGTAAATGACAAACACTATAGTTTTTTCTTTTTCATGATGTTAGCCAGACGTGGGCAACGGGTCACTCGCAAAGAGGCCCCAAAAAATATAGCTTCCCTCAGCAGCTATCTGCAAAGCAGATAGGATCCAGCTTTGGGACAGGATTCCCAAGATCCCCTAGATCCTATCCGAAAGCTGGATCCTATCTGCTTTGCAGATAGCTGGTGAGGGAAGCTATATTTTTGGGGCCTCTTTGTGAGTGACCCGTTGCCCACATCGGGGTAAAATCATGAAAAAGAAAAACTATAGTGTTTGTCATTTACCATTACTTACTCGGACTATAGTGAATTTAATTTTCCCCAAAAGAGTTCCTTGTTCCATGCACGGTCTGTGTGTATCATGAAAAAACCTCAGGGGACTATTCTGAGTTCAATCCCATATATATTATTATATATATATATATATATATATATATATATATATATATATATATATATATATATATATATATATAATCTTGTAACCTTGTATGGGTTCCGCGTGATGATCGCTCATCACACGAGGGTCAAGCTCACGGCCCTATACCTCTGGAGTTGGCATGATGAAGGAGAAAATTGTTTGAGACTTTATTTCTTCAGGCTTTCTCGAGTTCTCCATTTCATGGCCTGATACATACGACTCATCTGGGATTGCCCTGAGCCAGGTGTCTAGTCTTCTTTTGAAGACGCCCACATGAACACCAGTTATATTCCCTATTTCTTTTGGTAACTGGTTAAACAGTGTTGGTCTTCTGACGACAAAGCTATATTCCTTCAGCGTTGAGGATGTTCCTTGTCTAGCTGGCTAGCTGCCTTTCCTATTTTCTAATGTTGTTTGGATGGTTATAGGGTTTAGTTTGAGGTTAGGTACTAGTTTTTCTCTCGTTTTCTATTGTTTTTCATGGTGCACCTCTCCAGTGGCGTTATAAGGGGGGGCATAGGCCCCCCCATTGTAAAATTATTATTACTGTCATTAAAGATATTTGAAAAAGAAATTTTCAAAAATCGATAACTTTGCAACATTCACCACAAAAAAACTTGTTGTCATATGGAATTTCAGTTATTTCATGGTTACCAGGACATGTTATTAACTCAAAACTCAAAAGCATTTTTAGCTGGCTTAGGAACGTTTATATATATGTCTTTATACGTACTATTAATTTGTGCAAATTTAATTCTTTGCCCATAAATTGGAAATAAAACACAACTGAAGCCTTCCAAGATGCAATTCATTTTGATTCCAAATCAATCATCATCAATTTTGAGCTGACACACACACACACACACACACACACATACACACACACACACACACAATATATATATATATTGTGTGTGTGTGTGCCCCCCCTTTAAGAAATGCTGTGTACGCCCCTGCACCTCTTTCATTTCTTCTTTCCATCGAATCTAAATTTTAATTTACATAATCTTTGCGAGTAATTTAGTTCTTGGCAGCCATTGATATTGGTTAGGAAATTTCTGTGAATTTCTTCTGACTGATTAAATTCTTCTTTTATTATATGATGACGTCAAGACTTAGCAATATTCTAATTTTGGGACTATAAGAATTCCTAACAAAGTAAGGGTCTTTTCCGTTTAGGGGCTAGCAGCGAATTTTAATGAAAATCGTTATACTAATGTAGTTTTGGTCACTGATTTAAAAAATAACCATCCTTTTTTGGAGAAATGGAAAAAAAACATGTTAGAGCACTTTAAATAATTAATGTGTTTTAACTAGCTCAAACTAGTTACAGAGGATTGTGTTAAATTTAGCCAGAGTCACAAACTGCTATTGTTTATGAAAAAGTGCTCTAAGTGTGGGAAAGTGTGTTCCTTTGACAAAAATACCCAGTTCTTTCGTTGCCAAAAGCGTCGGTCAAACGGTAAAAAGTGCAACTTTACGAAGAATACATTTTTTAAAGTATCCCGTCAGATCTGTAAAAGTAGCAGAAAAAAAATCAAGAATTAATACCCAGTTAGGTCACTTGAATGCTGGTTAGGTCAATTGAATGCCCGGTTAGGTCAACTGTACGCCCTTGACGATTGGGGGTCTTTTCCGTTTCATGTACTGTTTCCGAGTTTGTTGAAAATAAGATATTTAATGTACATTTGTACGCTGATTTCAGAAATGTAAGTCATTCTTTGGAGAAATGAACGGTTCAAAAGTTATGTTTGTTATTGTAATTTTGTATTAGTTCAAAAACTATAACAATACAACTGAAAACTAATACAAGAGTTATTGTATTCTTTAGTAATATTGGCTTATGTCACTAAGTATTTGTGTGAATAGATTTCGACCGTTATTTTTCTGCTCGGTTAGGTCAACTGAATGCCCGGTTAGGTCAACTGTACACCCTTCATGATTGGTTAGGTTAAGTCGTGATATTTTCGTTAGTTTTAACGAAAATATCACAACTTAACCTAACCAATCGTCAAGGGCATACAGTTGACCTACCGGGTATTCAATTAACCTAACTGGGCATTATATCCCATAGAAAATTACAATAACAAACATAACTTTTGAACCGCTTATTTCTCCAAAACAAGACTTACATTTTTTAAATCAGCGTAAAAATCTACATTAAATATCTTATTTTCAACAAAATCGGAAACTACATGAAACGGAAAAGATCCACGATTGGTTAGGTTAAGTGATGATATTTTTGTTAAAAACACATTAATTATTTAAAGTGCTCTAACATGTTTGTTTGTCATTTCTCCAAAAAAAGAGTTATTTTTGAAATCAGTGACCAAATCTAAATTAGTATACCGATTTTCATTAAAATTCGCTGCTCGACCCCAAACGGAAAAGATCCCAAAGTAATCATTACATTATCCTTCATTCTTTTAAAGATCTTGAGGATTTGTCCAGTTATTAATTTTTTTTTTATCGCTATCTCTTTTGTGTCTCAAATTTCGCATCGTTCGTCATTATAACCCGGAAATATTTCGCTTTTGTGTTTATTTGAATTTCCTGTCCATCTTCGATAGAGTAAGTAGTCTAGCAATTTTAGTTCCTCAATTTTTCCTATCTTTAAAACTGGAAATTTTCGGCGTTAAGTTTTTATATTGTTTTTTTTTTCTGACCATCCGTGCATTCTATTTTATGCTCATATATATATATATATATATATAAGGATCTGATCCAGGATTTATGTCAGGGGGAATGCCAAGCAAATCTATCTAAAAGATTAATAAGCCAATGACAAAAAAGAAATGTATACTATCCATTCTTTAATCTTACATACTGAAGTGAACACATACACAGTCGACAAACGTATAAAATACAGTGCATTGTTACATATACCTTAGAGGCTAGAACTAAATCACACCAAACACGTTCAAGGTAGAGTACATTCACATATAGGTACAGTACTTTGCAGATAGGTACATCTCTAAGAATGTCGCGTTAAAATATGCGTGAATGCTTACGCGCAATTAGGAATTATAAAATCCACCATATTTACCAAGTCGACTACAAACAGCAAAATATGTGCGAATTTAATCCATAAGTATACAAGCAAATAATATCCACAGCTGTTTATGCGTCACAATTACAGCTTTAAGAATATATAAATATAAAACAACATAAATTTACAGCAAAAATTAATTATTTACGCAGAAATTTAATTTTGTGTCGTCGCTACCTATATACAACCAACGACCAATGCCAGACGATGTAACGGCCAGTCACCCTCACTCACTCAATCTAATCCTGAAGAACATTAACCAGTTCCATGCAACGTGGATGCCTTCTCGCGAAGTTGTCTAAGATAATGTTATAATCCAGATCAATTTCGCGGTGAATCATTGATAGAGCCCAAACTAGTTAGCTTATTTTCGCTCATTGTTGATCTCGTGTATATCTTGAGCCTGCGTAAGTGACTGAATGAACGCTCGCACTCGCAAGATGTAATGGTATGGTAGGAAGCAGATTCAACATCGCTGTGACATTTGGGAACAAAGTGGCCGGTGTATGCTTGAGTATTTCCACAATAGAACGTGGTTATAGAAGTGTCCAAACAGTTCACTTTGCTTCCCAGCATTGTAATTCGGCTTGTAGTGACAAAGGTGCCGGAATGTCAGTGGGGTCCATGGCCCTCTGGCCCTCCCCTAAATCCGGGCCTGTATATAATGTGTGTGTTCTTGTCTTCCCTACAGAATTAAGACAGTCTTTAGGACACACACAAAACCCATCGCAACACGAACGTGCGTATCACATTAACAATGTCACGGTGGCTTATCTTTACAAATGTTATTTTTTATCATGTAAAAAAGGGATATAATTAAGTTTAGGTTAGGTAGGTTACGCTAGGTTAGGTAGGGTTTGGTTAAATTTATTAGGCTTTTAGATTGGATAAGTGTCGCGATACAGAACTGAATATGTGAAAATACGTGAAAATTTCGCGGTCTTGTAGGGTAGCCAAAGTGTATGTTTTGGTTGGTTGATTGGTTTTGCTATAATAAAGTGGTACCACTTCATAAAGCGTATCAGTCTTACAGAATAGTATAAACTAATGAGAGAGAGAGAGAGAGAGATGTTGGTCCTCATTAAGTTAGGTTAGGTTAGTTCAGATTTGGTTAAGTTAGTTAGGCTAGAGTAACGAGACCTCACTATTTAATGTCTTAACAGAAACCACCCTTCGATCCCTCAGTTGCGTCCAAAGCATTTATCACACCCTTCTCCGTTCGATGGCACTGAGGTTAAGTTAGGTTAAGTTAAGTTAAATTAGGGTGGGTTAATTAGATTTTTAGACATGGATTTAAAAAAGTAAATATCTCGCTCATGCAAACATGCGCACATCTGTGTGTGTGTGTGTGTGTGTGTGTGTGTGTACACGGCGCCTACAAATAATGTAAAATACGATTTACAGATAAAAAATATACTTGTCATTAATATTTAATAAATTTTGAACTCTACATCCTGCACGTAATTTGAAAATAAAAAGAAAATAATTCCAAGCTAATATATATATATATATACACACACACACATGCACTGTCTGTAATTACCATAATTATGTTATGTGCCCATAAAACTCATCAGTGTATCAAAGCCATGATCACATATAATTTATTGAAACATTTCATGTACAAATAAAAAGGTTTTTTTACTTTTGTGTATCTTCATTTCTATTTTTATCGAAGTTGTACACTTGTTTTTAATGTATCGCATTTGATTTTATGGTCGGATTTAGACATTAAAAAAAAATTAATGGAGGTATTTTCCAGGACGGAATTGCTGTATAAAGGACTGAAAGCGGCAATACGAAGGTCATTACGAGATTTCTCTCGAAATCTTTTGTCTAATTGCTGTTCAGTATTTTCTGCGAAACGTGTTTCTAAATCCGGGCTAACAACGTCTGATTGATGTGACAAAATCGATAAGTTATTGTAGGTTAGGTTAGGTTAGGTTACGCTAGATTAGATTAGGGTAAGTTCGGTTAAGTTAGTTTTTTAGAGTGTTGTTGATATGTCACATGACCAAAGGAGGGGGGTAACAGATCCTTAAAATCTCTTCCGAACGGACACGTATATGAAGAGCGCCTTCTCCGATCTTCAATCATGCAGCGATCGGAGAGATGCGGAGAGTACGTTCGAATCGGCTTGTAGCGACATTTTTTTTCAATGTGATATTGATAAGTTGTTTTCAGGGTTACATTAAGTTAGGTGTTATTAGGCTAAGTTTAAAGTTATTATCGGTATATGAAAGTCTCTGACGACGAAATTTCTGTTGACTCACGTATGACAACCACACGCGGCGGCAAATACGATGAATCTCTTGAAACTTGAACACTCAAACTATTGAGATAGTTCTCCCGCGATGTCTCATCCGCGGACAGTCACGAATTAGCGCATCAATCTGTTAGGCGAAGGTTAATTGGCACGCATGGAGCTCCATTGTCCGTTCGTGGGAGATTGACAATGATTGATGACCGTAGTTGAATTTTCATTAATATACACGGGTTTCGCCACAAAAGGTTCGTTGTAGCTAATGGACAACATCGAAACGTGAAAGTGATCCAGTCAGTGTTAAGTTTATAAAGAACACTCATCTAGGCCATTAATCAATCAACTTTCTTAATCAAATATGCAGAATGCCCACAAGAGGCACACATTTTGCGAGACAGACAAACGTACATGTGAGTAAAAGAATTGTACATTTTAGCACTTCAGTCTCTCGTAAGCTTTTAACGTTACCCGGGCTCAACACTGACATTAACAGTGTAAAAACAAGCATTTAGTCAGTCAGCATACTATATATAATAAACATTTACGTTATATATATATAAAGTACGAGATACCCATATACCCAAGAAAATTTCAGCTAAGAGGATATGAATAAAAGGGATATGAATCAGTATAGTAGTATATAAACGTTTTTTTTTAATTTAATATTTAGTGCAGTTTCTATTGACTTTAATTACAACCTTTACTCGTTTGAGTATTGTGTTGATGAGACGTGCACAGTTGCCACTCGAGATGGCACTCGCAATTTTGTTCCATTCATCCTGTATTACTGTAGATAATTCAAGTTTTGAGGTGCATTTGTGTTTTTGGACATTTTTCGTCAAAATTCCCCACAAATGTTCAACTGGGTTAAAATCAGGAGACTGAGAAGTGCAGGCGATCAGTTTCATTCCCTTTGTCTCAAACATTTCTTAGTTACACCTTGAAATATGACATGGAGAATTGTCTTGTTGAAATAATACTCCGGTTTTGGGGTTTCTGTGAAAAGCATGCTATTAGACGGATCGAGAACATTTTCTATTATGCTTATACAGTATATGTTACAGGGAATCTGTGTAACTAGGGATTTCATGAAATTCCTAAAATGTTCAGGGATTTCATGTAAGGTTAAGTCGTCATATTTTCGTTAGTTTTAACGAAAATATCACGACTTAACCTAACCAATCGTCAAGGGCGTACAGTTGACCTAACTGGGCATTCAATAATTTTCTCGTAGATTTAACGAAAATATCACGATTTAACTTTATATGAAATCCCTGAACATTTTAGGGATTTCATGAAATCCCTAGTTACGCAGATTCCCTATAACATATATGCTGTAGGTTCGAGAATTCATCCTCTCTTCTCATAAAAATTGCTTTCCGATCCGCTCCCAAGAAATGTACTTCCTCCCCCTAATTTTATTGTGAGGACTATACATTCATTTTTATGAGCCTCGCCAACTCCCGTCCTTACTTAGGTTGCTCTAGAAGTTCCAAAAACCTGTAAAATAAGGTTAAAATAACGAGTGCCAGACATCAGTGAGTACAAAGCATCTTTTGAAAAAATATGAAAAATGAGATTTGAACAGTTTAAGAGCTAATCCATTTACTTTTCGTCGGACCAAAGAACTTTTGCCCAATCTTCAGATGTCCAATGTTGACACTCTTTTGCCCACTGCAGTCTGTTATGCGACTGACCTCTGACAGCCGCTATAAGGCAAGGCAAGGCAAGGCAAGGCAAGGAACAAGCTATTTCTTCCTTGCTTTGCCTTACAATTCTTCTTCTCACAGTTCTTTCAGCAAATTCCAGTTGCCTCTTGAAAATCAGAATGAAGATATGAAGATGTTTTCTTACGATTTGTGATGGACACCCGTTTCAACATTCGATACTGACACTTTTTCGACTACTACATGACTGATTTGAATGATTTTTTATGCCTTTGAATCGTTTCAGCGTCGTTTGTACACCCCATCGGGAACATTTTAGCCTCTTTAAAATTGCAACCTGACAGTACCCTTCATTCTTAGTCACACTATTTGAGCTCTTTCTCCTTCTGTTAGGATCGTCTTGCGACTCACGACTGACTGATTCTAGGGAATCGCGTCGCGGTCGCTGCAGTGTGCGGGGCTCCCATTCTGTCAATGTAAAAACACGCGCGACTCGAGTCGTCACGACCCAAGTCGTCAGTCGCAAGACGAATCTGTGTGCGGCCGGCCTTGGTTTTAATTCCCTAATACAATATTATTTGCAAAATTGACACAGTGATCGGTATCGTCATGGCATGTTGTATATTTAAGATTGATTAAGTTTTTATTGTTTAAGTTTTTAACTTTATATAATGTTTTAATTGTTTTAACTTTATTTTATTACGTCTGTTTGTCTGTAAATTTACCTAATGATTCCCATCCTCTTATGTTAATGTTTAACTCATTATGATTAAGACTATCTCTATTATTGTAGCACTGAAGATGGAAATTTGTTTCAGAAACGTCTGTTTTCAACAAGAATGATAAATATTTGGGTTTACTTATTATCTTGACCCTATATATATATATATATATATATATATATATATATATATATATATATATATAACTTATATATATGGTGATGTTTTTTTAAACATCTGACACTTTAAAAGGTTTGTATTTTTATTTAATTAATTGAAATAAAAGCATGAACTTTTTACTGTACCTTCTCTACACCGGGAATAAGTCCCCAGGTGCAAAACATGCGCTATGTGATGTCCTCTTAACTCACGATAATTACACGATACATTCGACAGAAGTCTTGTCCAACAGATTTCCCGCGGTTTATGATAAAGGAATATCATGGCCACCAACCTTACCAGATCTAAACCCTCGTGACTTTTATCCGATATATAACTGAAAGCATTTATTAATTCAAAAATATTTGTTTGGAGAATAATTATATGTTAACAAATTAAATTCCAAAACATGGGGTGAAAATCACGATAAAATAGCAAGTTTACATTAAAGAAATGAAGTTATGAACACGTGTTATTCTATCGTACGCGATCTGCCAAAAAGTGCGTAAAAATGGGAAAAAGTTATTATAGGATATAAATTTGAAGAGTTTCCCCTTTTGAGGCATAGAAAATGGCGGAATAACGAGAGATAATTTGGGGCATTTCGATACAAATGATTCTCTTTCTTATCAAAATGTCGACACTATGACGATAACTTCGTCATGAGATTCGATTACGAAAGGAATATCTCAGTATTTTAAAGGTCATACCTCCAAAT
Organism: Bathynomus jamesi; assembly: GCA_023014485.1. NCBI lineage: Eukaryota > Metazoa > Arthropoda > Malacostraca > Isopoda > Cirolanidae > Bathynomus > Bathynomus jamesi. The sequence continues at coordinate 147,648 of JAJOZX010000702.1, read as the reverse complement.
TAGGGACAGGTCAGAATCATATATAAACTCTTAACCTAACCTAGTGTAACCTAACCGGACATACTAAATTGTATGAGGGCGTTGCCAGCAAAAACGAAATTTTAGATTCGTGATTTTTTTTTTTAAACCATAATTGAACAAATACAGTTCGTGTGAAATATATAAAGAATTACAGTGTTTCATCATTATATTACAGTCATTAAGACTAAATATTAAAAAAAAATGCCATTTAAAAATTATGAAGAGACGCACCAAGCGGGATAGTCTTGTATAATAAATGAATACCTAAGTTTAGGTCGTAAACGTGTTATCATTAATCCATTCTATCGTCGTGTCTTTTAAACTCTTCTAAATAAAATATATTTTATATCAAGATTCATAATGAATTATTTTTCAGTTATTCTTAAAGAATAAATCGGTAGACAATTTCATTTTAACTAAAATAAAGACGGGTGACTAAATGGCTGAATACTCGAAATACAATCAAGCCTTCGATACCCACTCGTGCACCAATTCCGCGGTTAGTATGTAAACATCTGTTTGCAAGCGTTCATTTAAACACACACCCACACACACACACAGTATATATATATATATATATATATATGATGAATAAAACCACGAAGGAAAGGAAACAGAATGGTTCTCAAGCGCTTTCGTCTAATGGCATCCTCAGGAACACTCAGGAACAGTGTTCCTGAGGATGTCATTAGACGAAAGCGCTTGAGCACCATTCTGTGTTTCCTTTCCTTCGTGGTTTTATTCATCATAAATATTTTTCACGTGTTACTTTCGTGAAATAATTTTCATATATATATATATATATATATATATATATATATATATATATATATATATATATATTTATCTCGTCTGTCATCTGGGAGCGATATCATGCTTGCAGACAGCATCAATTGCAGAGCTGGGCAATTGCGGCATATTTTGCGGTACTGCGGTACTGCGGTACTACCAAACTACCAAACCGGTACCAAACCGGTACGCGGAAATTTGAATGCGGTAGCGGTACTGCGGTATTTTCAGCGATCCTGAAATACTGCGGTTTGCGGTAGTACCGCAGTACCGCAGTACCGCAAAATATGCCGCAATTGCCCAGCTCTGATCAATTGGTCCAAATAAAAGGTTTTCACTGCCTTAAATTGTCTTTATTGCATTTCGGAGCATCTTCTCAAACAAGGATGCCTTTCATTTAGCTCAGTTTTATCACATTCAATCTCAATGTACACGTTTACCCATTAATTCTCCCTCTCCTTCTAGTACAAATCCAGATTCCTTTGCACTTTTATTTTTAAACGTTCGTGATCTATCTATCTATCTATCTATCTATCTATCTATCTGTATATATAATATGAAAGTTTTAAATAAATTATATATAATAATTCAAACTTTAAGTAATGAATTATGCCACCTACGCCAAACACTCGGAAATAATAACAAAAATAAAAAAATGTTATCCATATAAAGATTTGTGACATATTTACAATTCAAGAAAATAACAGATATAAATACATATATTCATATATATATTTTTCTGATTTTATATCCGACGAAGGCTATTATATTTAATATAAATCCTGTAATTTTATCGCTGGAGATCGTATAATGAAATAGAATTAATGTCGCAAGAGTCTGCAATTTTCCCCGTCGATTGCGGGGAAGAATAGGATTAATTGAGGGTAATTTGAAATCATTATAGGGTAAAAGTTCCATTCGCTGCTTTTGACAGATTAAGAAGCTCTTCTCAGTCAATGTGAAATTGAATCCTTTACCCCTACTGTGGAGATATGGCAGTGGGGGCAGGGGGTGCTCCTTATAAGCGCATAAGTACAGTTTTAAAAATGCGTGAAATAGCTAATATTTATCACCTTTTTATAACCTTACATGTTCAAAAAATAGGACACACACACACACACACACACGCACACACACACACACACACACACACATATATATATATATATAATATATATATATATCGTTAACCACGGTGATGTTCCGTGTGTTGGTCTCTCTTCACACAAAGGTCAAGCTGGTGGCCTCCCTCAAGGCCCGGCTTGGTGGAGGAGCAAGTTGCTCTCTTGCGCTCTCCACCTCACATAGCCAGGTACACCCGGCTCATCTGGTGCCGTCCTGAGCCAAGCATCTAGTCTCCTTTTGAAGACTTCAACTTTGACCCCTGTAACGTTTCTGAGGTCCTTTGGAAGCTAGTTAAAAAGTCTTGTCGGGACTTTAACTTGGGAACAGTACACATTCTGCCTTTCCTATTTTCCAGCGTTGTTTGAATGGTAATTGGGTTTAGTTTGAGATTTGGTACCATATTTTCGATCATTTTCCGTATGTAGATTATGGTGTACCTCTCTCTTCTTCTTTCCAGACAGTACAGATTTAGTTTGTGCAGTCTTTCCAAGTAGTTAAGTTCTTTGTAGCCATCAATCTTAGCTGTGAAATGTCTCTGAGTTTCTTCTAGTTTATTAGTTTCTTCCTTTTTATATGGGGAGGTCAAGACTGAACAGTATTCAAGTTTTGGTATGATCACTGTTTTTAGCAGGGGAATCATTACTGTCCTCTCCCTTCTTTTGAATGTTCTTATACCTGTTCCGCGACTCTCTTTGCTTTGTTTATTGCTATCTGATTTTGTGTTTCGAATTTCGCATCATCGGTCATTATTACCCTAAATTGATCGCGTTCGTGCTTCCCTGAATTTCCTGTCTATCTGGAGCATAGTATGCAGTCTAAGTTCTTCATTTCTACCATATCTCAAGAGCTGAAATTTTTCGGTGTTAAATATCATGTTTTTGTCTTCTAACCATTTGTATATTTTGTTCGTGTTCCTCTGCAAGGCCACTTCATTTACATCGGTGGTTTTTCTGCTGATCTTTGTATCGTCTGCAAAGGATGTTCCTATACTGTTGCTGTTTACACCACTGTCTATGTCTCTTAGCATGATAATGAACAGGAATGGGGCCAGTACTGTACCTTGTGGTAACGAGTTGCGTACTTCTGATTCTGATGATGATATACTTTGAATTTTGATGACCTATAGATGTTCTCTGAGGAAGTTGTAGATCCATTTTTCCACTTTGCCTGTTATTCCCATATATTTCACTTTATGTGCTATTATATCATGATCACATTTGTCGAAAGCTTTAGCAAAATCCGTGTATATGACATCATAGTTGTCATTGTCTTCCACTGCATCTTGGATATTGTTATAGTGCTCTATAAATTGTGAGGCATGATCTTCCTGATCGGAATCCGTGCTGATTTTCGTTGAATCTTTCCAATGTCTCCAAGAAATCATAGATTTTCTATCTAACTATGCTTTCAAATACGTTGGTGAGGTGGGACGTCAATGATAATGGTCTAAAGTTCTTTGCTGAGATCTATCCCCCTCCTTTATATACTGTATAGGGACAATGTTTGCTCTTTTCAAGATGCTCGGTATTTCACCAGTGTCTAGGGATCTTCTCCATATCCAGTATAAGGGTGTAGCTATTTCATTTTTATAGTTTTTAATCAATAATGCGTTCCAATTGTCCGGACCTGCAGGTTGAATGTGGTTTCATTTGTCCTATAGCTCTCGCTACATCTTCTGGGGTATGTGTATATACAGGGCGTCCCAAAAAAATGTATACACACTTTAACAGCTGATAGCTCAATTGATGTTTCTTTCTTTCCAAGTTAAACTCATTAGAATTAATAATGGCAGTCAGACTAAGCTTTGAACAAAGGAAATTCATTCTAAAATGCTACTGGAAGTGTGAAAACGCAGTTGAAGTGCAAAGACAGTTTAGGAGGGAGTTTCAAACAGATCCACCAACGCGACTTACCATCACTCGAATTAGAGATAAGTTTGAAGCCGATGGAACTGTTCAGAATGTCCACAAGAAGCGTTCCGGAAGACCACGGACATCGACAAGCCCCACAAAGCAAGAAAGAGTACTGGAAACGTATCACCAAAGTCCAAGAAAATCTGTGCGGCAAGCGAGTCGTGAGGTAGGAATTTCAGAATCGTCTGTCCAACGCATTTTGAAGCGCTGTCAATGGAAAAGTTACATTCCAAGATTAGTCCATGCTATTAATGAAGATGATGATCCGGACCGAAGAGTGGAGTATTGCGAGTGGTACTTGGCACGATGTGGATGTGGATTGGACGAAGGGGTTTCGTAGAATACCCTCCGCGTTCACCAGACCTCACACCACTAGACTTTTTTTATGGGGATACTTAAAAGACAAAGTCTACGCTATAAAACCTGCAACAGTCGCTGAATTGAGAGCAGCCATTGAACGAGAATGCACACAAATACCAAACGAAATGTTTCGTGATGTTTGCGATTCCATTGCTTCGCGTTATCAGCAGTGCCTGGACCAGAACGGACGTCAGTTTGAAAACAGGCGTTGACAAAACAATTAAATAATGTCTGTAGATTCTATTACATTTTGAAAATGAAATGTATTTTAATAAACACTGCCTTTATAATTATTTAAAGTGTGTATACATTTTTTTGGGACGCCCTGTATATATATATATATACACACACACACATTCAACTGCAAAGAACACGCAGTATAAATAACGTAAAGAACGACGCTTGTATAGGAGATATTCCGCGCAAGACGAGAGAGAGAGAACGAAACAAATGAAAAAAATGAGGTAACCACCCGGGAATCGAACCCGGGATCTTCCGATTGCGGTCAGATGCGATACCATTACACCATGGGCCTCACTCTTCCAAATGCCGTAATTCTTCTACATACTCGCAGAAACCAATGCCCCAAGGGGGCACCTCCCGCATGCCCCCTTGGGGCATTGGTTTCTGCGAGTATGTAGAAGAATTACGGCATTTGGAAGAGTGAGGCCCATGGTGTAATGGTATCGCATCTGACCGGCAATCGGAAGATCCCGGGTTCGATTCCCGGGTGGTTACCTCATTTTTTCATTTGTTTCGTTCTCTCTCTCTCGTCTTGCGCCGAATATCTCCTATACAAGCGTCGTTCTTTACGTTATTTATACTGCGTGTTCTTTGCAGTTGAATGTATATAATGTTACGGCATGCGAGGGGTGCCCCCTTGGGGCATTGGTTTCTGCGAGTATGTAGAAGAATTACGGCATTTGGAAGAGTGAGGCCCATGGTATAATGGTATCGCATCTGACCGGCAATCGGAAGATCCCGGGTTCGATTCCCGGGTGGTTAACTCATTTTTTCATTTGTTTCGTTCTCTCTCTCTCGTCTTGCGCGGAATATCTCCTATACAAGCGTCGTTCTTTACGATATATATTATATATATTATATATATATATATATTTATTTATTATGTAAATTTGAACTATTAAAAATCATACAATTCCAATTTCAACCAGTTAGAAAGAAAAATGTAACCAATTATTTTGATTTCATAAATTTTAAATTATTCAAACCTCCTTCATTCCCCGCACCGTTACTAAATTAGTTATGTTAGAGTGGAATCTTTCACCTAACCCCAGAGAGCAGCCCGGGAGGTTACGTCTCCGTGGGAGCTTCCGACCGAAACTCCAAAATTAGTTTTGTGTTATGAATTTGATGGAGATAACTGATGGTTGGTTGTTTTCTAGTGTGCTCTTTCTTATCTATAACAAATTCTTTATTTATAAAATAAATATTAATTACAATTCATTTTTAAGTGCAGTAACCGTACTGAAATAATATGGAAAGAAAGAAAACAATAAAATAGGAAACTTGGAGTATAGTGGGAGTCGAAACCGTGCCGCATGGTTTCGGAGTGATCACGCTACCGATCACGCCATCCAGAACCCAGATAAAAAGAGCTTCCTTCAAAGAAAACCAGCATTTACGCTGTTTGACCATGCTCCATTAAACTCCCTCACCTTGGCCAGGGTTCGAATCCCACTAGCTCCAAGTTCCTCATACACTTTCTCTTTGCAGATATTACAATATTATAATTTTTGCTATGTTACAATAATACAATGCGCAAATGCCATTTGAAATAATTACAGTATTTATGTGGCCTTTATGCTTTAGGCTTTACTGGGCTCTCAACTTAATTAAAGATAAAACATACCACTTCATAGAGAGTTATGATTAAGTAATATAGAAATGATGAATGAAAAGTATTATTTAATTTAGAAATAGGCTAAACGAACTCATAATTGAAAATTATTATAAATGAATTTTGTAATATACAGTATTATATATTAAACATTAAAAGCCATTAGTATATTAATATACTCGTAGATATTATACAAATACAGTATAAAGAATTGACATTTAGTTTTCTTATTGCACTTATTCGCACACACACACCACACACACACACACACACACACACATATATATATATATATTATATATATATATATATATTTTTTTTAAATTCGTGTCACTGAATAATCAAATTAATTTTACGGTCAACTTTGGGATTACTCGCTAGTTCAGAGTAGGCCTAGGTTAGGCTAGTTGGTGCATTGTTATGAGCTGTAGAGGGCTAGGCTAGGTAGGCAAATAAGTAAAGTACATATAGTCCTAGACGGTATTGCCGTTATGGCAATCAGTTTTGATTTGTCAGCGAGCGAAGGAAGTTTGTTAATTTTGTTATTTTATGCGAGCTGTTTTGGTACGTTTAAACTGAAGGCGACAAAATTGCTATTAAACTTCTTCACAAGGAATATGGTTTCGGTGTTAAAAGAAGAGTAAAACAGTATCCTAATTGGCCTGTACGTAGTGTGCCACGTTTGTTGGAAAAATATTCGTGAAATTGGAACTCATGCACGGAAGCTGGGAAGTGGACGACCGCGTACAGAAAGAACTACGGCAAACATTGAATCTGTGAGTGAACTTAATATATTTGCAGCCAAGAAGACATTCCCCGTTCGAGTTTGAGTGGGCAGAGAACTGCAACTTACACTGGTATTAAAAAAGTTCAGTGCGTTGAATTGCGAAGAAAGACGTTGATCTAAAATCATTTAAGCGATTCCAAGTGCATCGCATATCTGAACAGTTCAAAGTAAAACGTGTACAATGTTGCCATCGACCGTTTCGTTGTTTAAAATCAGATAAAACGTGTCTATAATTTGTCGAGCTATTATCTGTCGTTTACGGATGAAAAGATTTTCACTACTGAACGGCCTCGGAGTACGCAACTCGATGGAATGTTATCTAACGTAAAAAAGGAACAAGACATTCCAAAAAGCAAGCTGCTGCTGCTGCTGCTGCTGCTGCTGCTGCTGCTTCTTCGAGAGACATCACTTCAGTCAGTCTGTGATGGTTTCTGTTGGTGTTTCTCGTTTAGGAAACACAGACATTGTTTTCGTCGATAAAGGTGTGAAAATTGATTCAGAACCTTACTGTGATCATATCTTGAGTAAAATATTGGCTGAAATTGAAAGTTACGGTGAGAGTTGCGTTTTTCAGCGAGACGGCGCTCAATGCCATCGGTCCCGACACACCACTACATATGGCAAGAACAATATCCAGATTTCATCGCGTCAGAAGAGTGGCCACCACCAAATAGTCCGGATTTAAATCCAGTTGACTATTTCATGCGGGAACGTTTAATTAACAAAGTTTACAGACAAAATATTCAAGATGTCAATCAACTTTTCGAGAATGCATTTTAACAGCAACGAATGAGCTCGATCGAGACACCATTTCTACAGCAGTTCGCCATTGACGCGCAAGATTACAATTGGTCATTGATAATAATGGAGAACACATTAAACACTCGCTGCGTTAATATTTTATTTTATTTGTTTTTGTTTATTGTAAACTTATTTAATATTTAACTAAATCTCTAACTACACCCTCCTTGTTAATTTTATTTTTTAACAACTATTGTTCAAGTTGAATTTGTAAAAAGACAACTCATCCGATTTAAATAAACTACCTCTCATTTTAAGGAGAATATAAAAGGTTTAATATAATTTCTGTTTCATTTTGTTATCCTTAGAATCGTGACTTTGTTCGTTTGGAGGAAAAGGTGGATACTTTTTGGGGGACACTGTATATATATATATATATATATATATATATAATATGGGACGAATTTCACAATTAAACACGTGAAATAAATGACTGATGCAAACCCACAAGGAAAAAGAAAAATGATTCCAAGGCCTTTCGTGTATTACTTATTAAGTGTTCCTGAGGATGTCATTAGACGAAAGTGCTTGAGCACTATTTCGTGTTTTCGTTTTCCTTCTTGGTTATTTTCATCATACAGTATATATATATATATATATATATATATATATATATATAAGCATTTAATTAATTCACCATTTAGATATACGAAGCAAAAATTATTCAAACAGTATAGTTTCTACACACTTAATAAGTAATTTTAGTGAAAAATAGAGTCTCTATGTACATAATATAAATCAAATCGACTTTTAATTATAAAGTAAATTAAATAAAAATATATATTATGATCGGCGTGTGAAATTTAATGAACTTGAAAAAATCTACGGATTTTATTTACCCACCGTCATTGAGTGATGAAAATGGTTCCGTTTCTCCTTGTACGCCAATACATATACTCGTGAAACTTGTAAGTCACATTAAACTTCACGACCTTTTTAACCTAAACAAAGTAGTTTGGAAGGACGACGTTACAATGTAGCAGTGGTTCCCAACTAGTAGGTCTTGATCCATAGCTGAGTCGCGAAAAAACCGTTATAACGACTCAAAATTTAGGCTTACCTAAATTAAATAAAAAAAGTCAGGATATTCTTATATATATATATATATATATATATATTATAATATATATATATAATTATATATATATATATATATATATATACATACATATATATATATATATATATATATATATATATATATATATATATATATATATATATATATATATATATATACATGCAAAATTTATTCCTCACCAGGATTCGAACCCGGGCCCTCTGACTTAGAGACTCGCGAACTGACCATTCGGCTATGACAAGAAAGAGTTAATAACAACCTGGCGACATTTCATCACCCAAGAGAAACGCATAACGCTTTCGCGTCGAGGGGTATTTAAACCCCATGTCCACTGGCTCGAGTGCAGGGGATTAATAACGTAAAAAACCTCTGGACGCGAAAACGTTAGGTGTTTCACTCGAGTGATGAAATGTCGCCAGGTTTTTATTAACGTTTTCCTGTCGTAGCCGAATGGTCAGCGCCCGGGTCTCCGAATCAGAGGGTCCAGGTTTGAATCCTTGTCAGAGATAAATTTCACATATGCAAACATGCTCCTTTATATGTTTATATTTCCATATATAAACGTATTATAAATAGATAACTCATATTGTCTTCCCATTACTGGTTTGGTCATAAAAAAAGAAAATGGAGCACTGAAATGGACCTTGGAAACTTGTCGATGCTTTGTCTTGGTGGGTCGAGACCACAAGAAGGTTGAAAATCTTTGCTATATTTAGTATGGGAGTTTCCGCAAATAGAACACTTCTGATACCCAAATAATATTAGGTACTGTAAAATCCCAAATTATATTTTACTCTTTGAAAATGAATTATAATTTCAGTGGAAAACATGGGATTGATTTGATTCAATTTGAGTTGGAGTCGAAACAAACCCGTTGGTTGGTTGGTTGGTTCGTTCGTTCGTTGATGGGGTTGTTTAACCTCTTTCGCAACATCTAAGGTCATTCTCATTCCTTTTCTATCCAACTCTCTAATGCGAGGATTACGGTAATTGGTATTTTCAATCTTTCATTTACTTAACCTTTCAACCCTGGAACAATCTTCCTCAATCCATCTTTCCTCCTATCTGTGACCTCCAGTCTTTCAAACACAGAACGTCCAGGCATCTCGTAAACCTTGGACTCTTCATTTTGGCTCTCTTCTTCCTCTATGAGGGGAGGGGGGGAGGGGGGCGTTTTTGCGGTCGTTCGGCCTTGGCTCCTCCTTCCCGCATAAAAGAAAATGGCGTAGGGGGACCTACAACTTTACGTGGACTCCCAACCACGGGTCGCTACACAATCTAGACACGAACGACGATCTCCCATCCATCTACTCTCCAGACTCAATATCACTAAACTTCGCTGATCGACGAAGGGAAGTAGTGTTACATCATGACGTGACCCGAACCCTTTTTGGTGGATAGTTTTCTATTCAGATTTGAGTGAAAATAAGTCAACTATTTTTAGGGTGCTTCTATTGATATTTAATTACAATTTAATGAAATAATTAATTATTAGTTGGTGGTAATTAGAAATAATTAAAAATAAATTCCAAGTTCTATTAATTTTTAAAATAATGAAATAATTACCTATATATGAAATGCTCGTTTTATCATACAATTAATTTGAGAGCCCAGTAAAGCCTAAAGCTTAAGGGCCAATTTAAACAGGAAAATAAACATTAATAGTCCAGTTAACAATTGTACGTTTTGTTAAAATTACCTTAATGTTTGAATAAATGTAATATATTTATTTATTTATTGTGTTATCAATAAAGATTGATTGCATAAATACAAAATGGTTCAATTACGTTTAATGATACTAAATCCCATAAATTTCACCCATTAAGTTCTTTTTGGGTTTTCTTAATTAGTTATTGTCGATTGAAAATACGTCATTCTCTCTTTCGCCATATATATATATATATATATATATATATATATATTAAAACTGCAAACACGCAGTATAATTAAGTTAAAGAACGACGCTTTGTATAGGAGAATTACCGCGCAAGATGAGAGCGAAAGAACGAAACAAATGAAAAAATGAGGTAACCACCCGGGAATCGAACCCGGGATCTTCCGATTGTCGGTCAGATATGATAAACATTACACCACGGGCCTCACCCAATCAAATGTCGTAATTCCTCTACATGCGCGCAGAAACCAATGCCCCAAAGGGGCACCTCCCGCATGCCGTAACATTATATACATTATAACTGCAAACACGCAGTATAATTAACGTAAAGAACGACACTTTGTATAGGAGAATTATCCGCACAAGATGAGAGCGAAAGAACGAAACAAATGAAAAAAATGAGGTAACCACCCGAGAATCGAACCCGGGATCTTCCGATTGCCGGTCAGATATGATAACCATTACACCACGGGCCTCACCCATGTAGAGGAATTACGACATTTGATTGGGTGAGGCCCGTGGTGTAATGGTTATCATATCTGACCGGCAATCGGAAGATCCCGGGTTCGATTCCCGGGTGGTTACCTCATTTTTCCATTTGTTTCGTTCTTTCGCTCTCATCTTGCGCGGAGAATTCTCCTATACAAAGCGTCGTTCTTTACGTTAATATATATATATATATATATATATATATATATATATATATATATATAGGGGTACAGGGTGGTTCGAAAGTTACGATCGAATTGGTTTTATTCAAATCAAGCTTGTAGCGTAACAAACCTGTAAGTTTTACATTTGTCCACGCACATGACAGGATCCACAAAAAAAATTGTCGATGTGTGAGGCGTGTGTTTTTAAAAAAAAAATCATGTAAAAAAATTATGGTAAAATGTAATATATTTCACACGATTGTAACTTTTGGGCTTACCCTGTTCACTGTACGTATATATCGACAAAATAATGAGCTCCTCGTTGTTACAAATAGCGCAACTCAATGTCATTTTGGATTCCATTTCACCGCGAGTCTCTCACTGGAAGAGTTCCTTGGCATCTTCTCATTGGCGGAACCATTAAGTGTTTTCCTTAGCTCAACGCCGCCTTTGAGAAGCTCTCTATGAAATGGATAATCCTCATTATGCAAATAAGGTTCTCCTCCTCATGCTCCTTCTTCTTCATCTTATTCCTTACAGCGCGGGGCGCGTATATGGGCATGATATATCGCCTTTGTTTGATTACCACCATCGAATCTGGGTATAAATATTGTTATTTCTCTTTTTTTTCTTTTTCTCTCGTCTTATTTTGTGGAATTTGAATATAAATTATGGATTTAAAAAGTGTTCATTATTCTCTTATTTTTATTTTCCAATCTTTATTTTTTTATTTATTTATTTATTTCTTATTTGTAAAGACGGAGTAAATAAATAAGAGGTCAATTGGAGTTAAATCATTTATTTTCTTTAACTTGATTTATATATATAATATATATATATATATATATATATATATATGGAAAAGAAAATTACTGTACTTTAAATGGATTATGAAGTACCATTTATGATAAGGGTGTTTGGTATAAAATTCTTTAGCGATATTTCATTGTCTGATAAAACAAATTTATTTTAAATAATGTAAAGGCCGGTCTGTTATATATCATTTTAAAAATATACTGTATTGTATCATTAATTCTAAGCTTCTATCTCGTAGTTACAAGCACTCAAACACGCAAACACTCAATACATTGAGTGTTTGCGGACATTCGCCCTTGGCCCCTCCTTGTAAAAAAAAAAAGAAGTTAGTACACTATTTTGCCAAAAGCTTTGTACTAAATTATTTCCTGAGGTCCAAATATCTTCTTTACATGCGCCGAAGCTTCGCTATACACTGTCATAAACAGTTATAACAGCTAATACGTTGAGTGTTAGTGATGTATAACGAAATAAAGGATTCGTACGTTCTCTGATTCATATAACTCGAATTTTGTATAATGGTAAGATTCATTTCTAATCAAATAAATGATTCACTTTTGCATCTTCGTTTTAAGAAAAGCGCCAAAATAACTTTGGTGTACTGTAAAGCTTATCTATTTCACTTATCTTTGAAAGGGTTTCAAATATTGTTTTAAAGAAACCGCCCCTCATTTCACTATATCAGATGTTCTCAAACCGTAGTAAATTTTTCTTTATTTAAAAATCAAGTTATTAATTATGTTGGTTTTCACTTTTCATTTAAAAATTTCAAATTTCAATTTTTCAATTTTTTTTTTTTTTTGAGCAGTTGACGGGTTAAGAGAAATTTACTATCGATTAGGTTACAAACTCCCCGATTCGATCTCTAATTTCCACCTAATTCTTGTTGTTGTTGTTTTTCTTCTTTGCAGTCACGACGGATCGTTTGAATGACGTCATTATACACAGACTTGCGCATTTCGCTTTTCTTTGTTTTGTTTTTTTGTTCATATATTTGTTTATTTTTCATCTCATGAAATGAGTATTTCATTTTGCGATATTAATGCCTCACTCTCTCTCTGTAAGATCGGTCGATATGCCAAAATCCAATGTCAAAATCGGGCCTGATGAGGCCCGGTAAAAGCGTTGGAAAAGACATTGCAAGGTCGCGAGAGGAATTCTATAGAGTGCATGAGAAATTTAAAAAAAAAGTTTCTTAGATCGCATAACTTGATACTAAAAAAAGAACCTCAATTACGAAACTAGTTTATAAGATATTTAAGTTATATCTTTAGGACATGAAAGAATATATAATTTTCTTGTTTTCTTATAATTAATACTGTAGCTTGTAGCTGAGTGGGTAACACCATTTCCCTATAAGCGAAGTGAAGGCACTGAGGTCGGGAGTTCGACCCCCAATTATGATGATAATAATAATAACAATAATCCAGGAATTAGCGGAATGGGCAGCAGAGTTGGCCTGAGCCTTGTATATCAGTTTCTGTCCCTCCTGACTAGTTTTATCATTATAGTAGACCTCTGAGATGAGAATTATTTTGAATAAGGGCTTAAACTGACTTTCAAAAGGGCTTATAATAATGTCTCATTAAATTACACTCTCCTAGAACGAAGTCTGTAGGAATGGAGTGTCGAGCTATTCATTATAGACAGTATACTTTTGTTGTGATTTACGTATGGGCCTATTCTTATCTTTTTATGATTAATTTCATCCAGTGAGGCGAGTTCGATACAATAATAACCATAAGAAAATGAAACTTTCAGTGACCAAGCGCTTTCGTGTTCACTTCTTAACACATTGTTAAAGTCCTATAGTATGTTTATAATAATAATAATTAATAATAATAATAATAATGTTTGGGTTTGTTTAACGTTCTTCGTAATGGCAAAAGTGACGTACAGCGTTACGTGGGATCCGAACATCATCATTTGAGTCACGGGTTGCTATATCATTTAAACGCGGAGAACGGTTCCCCATCCAACTACTGATCAGATCCAACGTCACTTAAATTTGCTGATCTAACGGGAAGCGGTGTTGCGATATGATCACGACGTAGCCCGTTTGTTAATAAGTTGAGGAGTAAAGAGGTTACAAGAGGTTAAATACAAGAGCGGCAGTTCACTGTATAATCTCATTTTTCTTGTAGTTGTTCCAGAAAAGATTAAATCTATACATGAGAATGGAACTGAAATTTGGGGAAAGCATTCCCATTCCATTGATTGTTGCAGATCTCTCTCGATGCAGTGAAGTACCATTTGCTTTGTATTAAATCTAAACTAATAGTGATATACAAAATAGCCAGCGTTCGTAGCTGAGTGGGTATACCGCTTAGTACAAGCGAAGTGAAAACAGTGAGATCGGGGGTTCGACTCCTGATAGTGCTGGTAATAATAATTCTGGAGTTAGTGTAATGGGCTGCATTAGTTGGCTTAAGTGTGGAGTAAGTTACACATACAAATAACTATCTTATTCGAGATTTAGCGTCTTTAGGTCAATATGTATTAAGAAACTTTGGCAGTATGCTAACCGGTCTTAACTCTTACCTCGAGCAGGGCCTGAGTTGTAAAACAATTAACAAGTGGTAACAGCCGCAGATTCACGCGTAGCGGCGTCGCAGACCGATAGACCTAAGGTGCGGGAAGTGCGTTGATGAGGGTGCGGGGGGGGGAGAATTCCCCTTCCGCAAGGGGTTAACAACCGGAACGATTTATTAAAAAAATTAACAACCGGTACGGACCGCCCTCAACTCAAGCCCTGACCTTTAGAGTTAGAGAACTTATTCCGTATAGAATAGATCCTACCGTTAATTCTCTATGGACGACTGCTCTATAAGATATGTTAAGGAATTTCAAACATATTAAGAATTTATAGCCTAACCCTACGAAATATTCTGATAGTAGAAGATAAGATCAAGTTAAGAAAATCAGAAAACAGACTTGTAGACTGGATCTACAAAAATACTTTTTAACTCGGAGTACAGTAGTAGATTTTTGGAATGACTTGTCGTATGATGTGAGAAATGGTAGCTCCTTAGTTTTAAGGAAAATTTGGATGCTTTCATGAATGAAAGGGACAGTTTGTAAATTGTGAATAGCTAGTGTATATTTTAGTTTAATTTATGTAGGCTACTTTGGTAGCTCTGTAAAGAGTTTTATGTTAATTAGCTAACTTGAGATTGATACTTTGCCAGATTTTATTATAAAATATAGCTTATGACTTGGATAACCTCGATAGGTCTCGATAACCTCGATAAGTGGCTTTATTTTTCCAAATGAAATGTAATGTAATGTAAACTTATTAACTCTATACACTTAAAGGAACACAACATCCTATATACTATTGAGCTAAAATGTGTCTGTGTATGTGTCTGTCCGCTTTCTTCGGAACCGTGCACAGACTAAACGGCACATCGGAAAATTCTTCAACCACCACCGATGTGCTCTGTCAAGTTTCCCGGTCCTAGGTCACAATTACTGGGCCCGAAGGCCCCAGCACCGCGATAAAACTACAGAAAAGAACGCAGCCGTGAAAATCTTGAGCTTCATACATACTGTGACATATATTGCTACCGGGTAGCAGTATATGTCACAGTGCTACCCGCCCGGGGGTAGTGGGGGAGGGGTGGGGTAAATGAGGTGGGGGTGGGGGTAATGGGGGTAATGGCGTTTTTTACTTTTGTGTGTGGGGGTAATGGGGTGGGGGGTAATGGGGAAGAGGGGCGGGGGTAATAGGGGTAATGGCGTTTTTTAAAATTTTGTAGCTGGATTACAGTGCTACCCGTCCGGAGGGCCAAGTTGTACAACGGTCGCGAGCGATAGCGAGCTACCGCTTGTTATTTATCTGTAATAATAAAAGGACGCACGTGTGTGTGTGTGTGTGTGTGTGTGTGTGTGTGTGTTCCAGTCATAACTTCAAAATGGAAGCAGTTACAAACATAAAACTTCACACACATATTGATTAGGTCCAGAGGTTGTGCACCTGGGTGTTAATAAATTAAATAATTAAAATTACTGGGCCCGAAGGCCCCAGCACCGCGATAAAACTACAGAAAAGAACGCAGCCGTGAAAATCTTGAGCTTCACATTGCCGCCCGTAATAATAATAATAATAATAATAATAATAATAAATTAAAAGAAAATTTGTTGCTACAGCTTTCAAAGACCCCAGCACCGCGGTCTAGTGGGTATCGCCGAAGAAGCCCAGAGGATGGTGGATTTACAACAACTCAAGATTCATGGTTCTGAAATTCAAGTTGACAACAGATGGATTGTTCCATATTGCCCACTCCTCTCTCGACTCTTCAATGCTCACATCAGTGTTGAAATGTGTAATTCTATCAAGTCCATAAAATATGTCTGCAAGTATGTCAACAAGGGAACTGATATGGCTGTGTTTAGCGTTCAAAAGGATGTATCCAAGAATGATGAGGTTCAAAAATATGAATTAGGCCGATATACCAGCAGTAATGAGGCTATCTGGAGAATTCTGAGCTTTTCAATTCATGAAAGACATCTTACAGTGGTTCATCTCAGTGTACAGCTTGAGAATGGCAAAAGAGTTTACTTCACTGAAGAAAATGCACTTCATTGTGCCCAAGCTACACAAAACACGACTCTCACAGGATTTTTTAACCTTTGCAGGGAAGATGAATATGCTAAGACTCTACTTTACCACCAAGTACCCAAGTATTTCATGTGAAATAGTGGAAACAAGAAGTGGGCCCGTCGAAAAGTAGGATATAATGGGCCAGAGTATCCTAATGTCAAAGCCAGTGATGCATTAGCCCGTGTTTACACTGTGCATCCTGGCAATTCAGAATGCTTTTTCTTGCGTCTACTTCTACATGAGGTCAAGGGGCCAACATCGTTCGAGGAACTGCGAACAGTGGACGGCAGAGTCTGTGAAACTTACAACCAAGCTTGCCAATTGAGAGGACTCCTTGAAGATGATGCCCATTGGAGTAACACCCTGAATGAAGCAGCTGCTACACAGTCACCAATGTTGATGCGGAATCTTTTTTGCCATTATGCTCCACATGTGTGCTATATCTAATCCTCGGGAACTTTGGAACAACTACAAGGAGAACCTTGCTGAGGACATTTTGAACCGGGCACAAATGCAAAACCAAAACCTAAATGTAGATTTCTGTGATGACATTTTCAATCAAGCTCTTATAACTATTGAGGACAAACTGAGAGTTTTAGGTGGCTCTGATCTCAAAAACTTCGGTCTCCCAGAGCCACAGCGAGTTAATATCAATGAGTTATCAACTGATATCCTCAGAGAAACAAAGTACAACACTGACCAACTTGCTGAATACATACAGAAAAATGAACAACGTCTGGTTCCAGACCAGAGATTGGACAGATTCACTGAAGATGTTTTCAGTGGAAGTGGCAGCATCTTTTTTCTGGATGCACCAGGTGGAACAGGAAAAACTTTTCTCATCAATCCCCCTTTTAGCTAAAATTAGACAGAGAAACATGATTGCCCTAGCAGTGGTATCATCAGGTATTGCTGCTACACTTTTAACAGGAGGAAGGACTGCTCACTCAGTATTCAAGTTGCCTTTGAATTTGGCACGTGCAGAGGCACCAACCTGCAACATTGGAAGGGGAAGTGGCAAAGCAAGGGTTCTACAGGAGTGTAAGCTCATTGTCTGGGATGAATGCACCATGTCTCATAAAGCTGCGCTTGAAGCTGTGGACCGGGCCCTGAGAGATCTTCGACGTACTGACAAACTAATGGGAGGTGTCACTATGGTCTTGGCTGGTGACTTTCGCCAAACACTCCTAGTCAATCCACGTGAAACCAAAGCAGATGAACTACAAGCGTGCATCAAGGCTTCATATATCTGGAATAACATTCACCGACTCACCCTAGCAACCAACATGCGAGTGCATTTGACAGGTGATGCTTCTGCTGGAAATTTTGCAGGAAGGTTACTTCAGCTGGGAAATGGCAAAATGGTTTCTGAGAACATGCATGGAATGGTATCAGTCGAAAACATTGGTCAAGCAGTCACAACACTTCAAGAACTCAAAGATTCGATTTTCCCAAATGTTATTTCTCATTTCTGGAATCACAAGTGGCTTTCTGAAAGAGACATCCTTGCACCAAAGAATGATGCAGTTGATGCCATAAACAGAGGGCTGCTCCTACAGCTACCTGGTGAGATGTACCAATACAAGTCAGTTGATACTGTTCCAGACACCAACGATGCTGTCAATTATCCAACAGAATTTTTGAATTCTCTGGAGCCACCAGGTGTGCCACCACACAATATACAGCTCAAGATTGGTGCACCTATCATTCTTCTCAGGAATATGGACCCACCAGTACTTTGTAATGGAACGCGGTTGGCTGTAAAGAAGCTGTGGGCGCATGTCATTGAGGCCACAATAATGACTGGACATGCAGCAGGAAAGGATGTATTCATTCCCCGAATTCCACTCATTCCATCGGACTTGCCATTTCGATTCAAACGCCTCCAGTTCCCAATTCGACTAAGTTTTGTCATGAGCATCACCAAAGTTCAGGGCCAGTCGTTTGAGGTAGTTGGCCTCAACCCACAGAAACCATGTTTTTCTCATGGACAGCTTTATGTTGGGTGCTCAAGAGTTGGTGACAGTAAAATCTTTTCATTTTGGGTGCTGA
This sequence comes from Bathynomus jamesi, assembly GCA_023014485.1. Classification (NCBI taxonomy): domain Eukaryota; kingdom Metazoa; phylum Arthropoda; class Malacostraca; order Isopoda; family Cirolanidae; genus Bathynomus; species Bathynomus jamesi. The sequence goes on along the minus strand of JAJOZX010000702.1, from coordinate 128,895 downwards.
TGAGAAAACAGTCAACATAGTCTATCCCGAAGCACTGCAGCGATAACATGTCATTGATTATATGGTATAAATATTTGATTTAATGTATTTTTCTTAAACATTTACAGTAATAATAATTGTATTGTTCTCAATTTCTCATTTCATGCAACTTTCATTAACATCTGAAAGATCACTACTTGGTGCTAATTCACTAAATATCAATTATCTATTATGCATTTTATTTATACTTTTGAACCATTTGTTGATAAATAAAGATAATCTTCAAGACTGCTTTCCTTAACCTATCTTTACTTTAGAGTTTGTTTTCAATTTATAGTTACCATTTTTTTAGACAATTTAATTCTGATCAAAGACAGAATCAATATATAATGAACCCGAGCGAAGGTGGGTAATTCTGCTAGTTTATAATAAAGAAAAGTGTTTCTAGAAATAAACTAAAATTTCTCATAGAAAAATTAATAGGATCACCTGAAGATCCGTCACCCCAGCCTTTTTTAGTTAGCTTTATAAGTCTAACTAACGAAAATATCACGACCTAACCTAACCAATCGTTAGGTCAACTGTACGCCCTTGACGAGTGGTTAGGTTAGGTTAGGTCAGGTCGTGATATTTTCGTTAGTTAGACTTATAAAGCTACTAAAAAAGGCTGGGGTGACGGATCTTCAGGTGATCCAATTAATAATTTAATGTTAATAAACAATAATTTTTATTTGTCATTAACTCCATGATCAACATCCTGTAGACATTTTCTTTCAACTAAACAGAATATTCATTATATACAAGGTGAGTCCAGAGTCTTGCCTCAAAAATAACTACACAATAAATACCTTTAACTCAGCTTTGAGGCAAGACTTTTGACTCACCCTATATATAATATTCAAAACCTACCTATACCTATAGTCAGTCCACGATTCTAGAAAAAATCATACTTTTCTAAGAGCAATGAAACTCAACCAGTCAACAAATTTGCAAAAGAAAGCAAACTTTGAGATTTTGAGCTTCGCATCCGAAGCCACTGGGTCAGAATCTGTGAAGTCGCATTAAAATTTAAGTGCCTCGCAAACTTAATGTGTTAAACCAAAGTCTACCTATATCAAGTTAGGCCACACTTGTACAGAATTTCATACTCCTTTGTGAAACAGAGGAAAAGCCAGCGAGATCATAAATTTACAAAAATACAACAGCCTTCAAAATTTTGAGCTTCACATCCAAAGCCAGTGAACCAAATTTGTGAAGCTGCAATTAAAATATATGTATTACATTTAGCATTATAGTCTTTCTTAAAGTATATATATATATATATAAGCAGGAAATATCCGTAATATTTAAAGAAAGTTTTTCATAGTCATCAAATATATATCAGTCTTTACTATAGAGAGAGAGAGAGAGAGAGAGAGATCCACTCTAAGCTAGCCCAAGAAGGAAGTAAAAAAGTTACAAATAGCAATGAAAAAGTAGAATACTGAAAACTTATACCAGGCTTACACTCAGTGGTGTACATAAGGGGGTGGCATAGGCCCCCCACTGTAAAAATGATTACTACTCTCATTAAAGATATTTGAAAAAGAAATTTTCAAAAATCGATAACTTTGCAACATTCATCACAAAAAAATCTTGATGTCACATGGAATTTCAGTTATTTCATGGTTACCAGGACATGTTATTAACTCAAAATTAATTTTGGCTGGCTTAGGAACGTTTATATACGTCCTTATTCGTACGATTAATGCGTGCATATTTAATTCTTTGCCCATAAATTGGAAATAAAATACAACTGAAGCCTTCCAAGATGCAATTCATTTTGATTCCAAATCAATCATCATCAATTTTGAGCTCACACACACACACACCACACACACACACACACACACATACACATATATATATATATATATATATATATATATAATTATATATATATACTATCTGATTCATATGCTTCTTCAGTCTCTTAAAGAGAGAGAGAGAGAGAGTTACAAGGAGTTACAAGGAAAAGAAGTAACTCAAAAGGCCTTGCGGCCCATACCGAGGAGGTACCAATGGCAACGGGTGCCAGGGAAAATTTTCTACAGCCTCAAATAGTGTGCAAGATTTGGTCTAACCTTTTCTCGAAGTGATCCACAGAGGAACTGTTCACAACTTCTGAAGGTAACCTGTTCCACGTGTAAGAGAGAGAGAGAGAGAGAGAGAGAGAGAGAGAGAGAGAGAGAGAGAGAGAGAGAGAGAGAATAAATATAACGTTTTGAAAAATGAAAAATTTTATGAACTATTTATAGCCCTTTTCCTATAGTTTTTTAAACTTACCATATCAATTTTACTTACTTATTTCAGGACAAATTTGGTATGTTAAACTTTCTTAAGTTCGTAAAAATACAATACATGAAGAAAGAACCATAAAAAAATATTAACGATACTTGAAATGGTTCAAAAACTTATGTTGTTCACATTTATATGTTCGTGGCATGTCATTAGTCATTACAAACCAACTTAATTATATATATATATATATATAATATATATATACACACACACACACAAAGGGTGTCCCATAAGTCCGGCATCATAGGAAAAATAATAAAAAAAGGCAAAACAAAAGCTTTTATTTACAGAACGTGCTCAATATGTCCACCATTGTTTTCAATACACAAATTCAGACGTGATACCCAGTCAACAAGCACACGGTGAATGATGTCGGGAGTAATGGTGTTACATGCCCCAATAATGCGCTGCCGCAAATGTTCAATACTCCTAATTTTCTCTGCGTATACCAGCGCTTTCAAGTGGCCCCAGAGATAAAAATCTAGTGGCGTGAGATCCGGGCTTCTAGCTGGCCATTCCACAGGCCTTCGACGTCCTATCCAATGACCAGAGAATTGTTGGTACAGGTATTCCCTTACTTGAGTGCTGTAATGTGCAGGAGCGCCGTCTTGCTGGAACCATGTTGGGAAATTTCCTTCTTCGTTCAAGACACTGGGAAATGCTTCTTCCTTGAACGTACGTAGGTAGGTGCCTCCAGTGACATGTTCGTCGAAAAAGAGGGGGCCAATGATGCGATCCTTCCAAATGCCACACCATACCATCACCCGAGATGCACCTTGTTCCTTTGAAGAGGTATACCAGTGAGGATTGTTTTGAGACCAGTAGCGGGTGTTCTGTCGATTTACCTCACCATTTCCATAAAAAACAGCCTCGTCACTGAACAGAATGGTGGACGGGAAATTGGCATCCTGAGCATAAGAATTATGGTTTGTAGAAATAGAAAAATATGAATTTCTCCTATGATGCCGGACTTATGGGACACCCTGTATATATATATATATATATATATATATATATATATATATATATATATAATTTAGGGTGGTCCAAAACGTTAAAGCATCGACTAAGTTCTCTCCACAAGGTTGGTTTTATGCCTCTTGGTGTGGACAGTATTTGTGCATAGTTTCACGTTATTCGGTTAATATTTAGGGGTCGCCCCACTTGCCCCCTTTTTGAAAATTTGGGAAAATATATAGACAACTGAATAACTAAATTTTTTTTTGGTTCTCAAAGAATATGAAAGAAAACAGTAAGACAATAGGACATGATAATGGGTGTATCTTCATTATTTCTTCTGCATCAGAGTCGCCTTGGATGGTATTGGTATCTGTTTTCGGTGGGCGGCTACGAGTTGTAGGAGGTACTGCTTCTGGTCCTCGTTTCGTGTCAAAGTGTCATTGTAGCGTTGTGCGAGAGCAATACCTCGCTCGGCAGCATCATTGACGACTTTCATCTTTAAGGCGCGATCTCTAAGTTCCCTGTAGTTCTTGTCATTTGGCCATTCCCGTGGATCTTTTTGAAGTAACTGGCGCGCTTCCTCCTTACCTCCAACTTTCAAGGCATCAAAGAGGGTCAATGTCCTTTTCGTGACGAAGGATGCCACATCATTTTCAACACCAGCTTCCGCCATGTCGATTCGTCGGGGGCAGCCATTCTTTTGGGGATGTTGGAGGTGTTGAACCATTCTCCTTTTGGTATCAGGATCGATCCTTTTATCGAAGAAGGCCAGTCCAATCAGATGCTCCGACAAGTACCACAGGTGGCGTCTTAGAGCTGTCTTCGCCGCTTGTGCAGCTCCTCCGTGTGGATATTTTTCCAGAAGATGCAGCATTTTGAGATCATTGAGAGGAGCTTGTGTCCCCATTGGCGCTTCATGCCAGTACTTGACGTAAATCAGACTGACAAATAAAGCCAGCTGAGTCACGTTTCGTTCTTCGCGTGCTGTGAGCTTGAATTGATAGTGAAAGAGGTAGATTTTGAGCGCATAAATCGCCTTCGCCATCCATCTCGCGTGGTGCATGGGACCCGGAGCTCGGATAAAGAGTTGACCACCAGTCTTTCCCCCCAGGAAGAGCAAAGATAGTTCAAGGAACTCCTTGTAGTCGTCACGAGGTTGGCTTGCCTGAAGAGCGTTAGGTAAGTAAGTGAGCATCTCTTTTCTCATCTCTTGGAGTTGAGGGTTCTCGAACAAGCTGTCCGATGCTGAGACAAATGCTTCGTGGGAGAGAGATGGCCATTCCTTTTGAAATCGCTTAAAAAGGCCTGTTTCAGGACTTCCTGTTGAGCCAAATATTGAGGCAAAGACATCAGCAAGTACGACTTCAAGTATATGATGTCGACAACCGATCCAAACTAGCTCGTGACCCAATGCTTCTTCAATCCTGACACAGGCTCCGCGATGTAAACCCGTGTTTGACGCAGTGGTATCGAAGACGAGACCTCTCACATGCTGTTCCACGTTCCATAATTTCATAGTTTGAAGGCATGCCTGGGCCTGTGCTTCTCCAGTTCCTTGTTTCATCTTTGGGACACCAAGCAGCTTCTCCTGTCCATTGAATGTTATATGCACATTCGTCTTCTTCCCTTCAATGCCGGGTAGAAGCTTTCCGTCCCAATGGAGAAGGACAGGGTCTTCTAGAGAGAATGATTCTAGGTCTTCTCGAGCTGCCTGTTCTCGCCCACTTTCTCTGTAGCGATGAATAGAGCTCCGAGAGCACGTCATCCCAGACAGATCATGCCCCGCGGCCTGTAATACAGCTCCAGTTACGAAAACAGCATTCCGGTCAGAAAGATTGGTGCGATCCATTGCTCCAATGACTTCTGGAGATTGGAAAATGTTCGTAACCTTGTTCTTGGGACGCTTTGGTGCCGGAGCTTCAGACGAAGAAGGAATCGGAACCGATGGTCTATAGTCGTCGTCGTCGTCTTGCGAAAAAAGGGAAGAAGAAGAAGAGGAAAGATCAATTGATGACACTCCTGCTTCTTCCAAATCTTTCTGTGTTGCTTCATGCCTTGCCTTCCTCTTGGCTTCCTTCTCCATTCTGGATCGCTTTCTGTCCTCTTGTGTAGTCGTTTCCTTATCAATGCCAGCCATGCTGCAAGAATTGACGTCCTTGCGCTGCATGGACAGGAATTTCGGTCCTCAACGTTGACGATTGTGCTCATGGCATCACTGGTTGCGATGTCAAACAGTTCCTGGATGTCCGCTTTGAAGATGTCTTCATTCATTCTATCGCTGGCACGTTGCCTGGTCCTGTGCTTCTTGAGTGTTTTGTAGCGGTCTAAAAGCTTTGAAAGCTTACGGACACAGGAGTCGATCCGTTGAGTTGGGATCCGCGCTCGGGCCCAGACTTCAATCACCCTCTGGCATGCCTGGTTCAGACTGTCGGGGGTGGTTTGCTTTTGATTGGTGGTGGTATTGCCCCAAGAGGAGGGCGTCAAGGCATGTAGGGAGCCTTGACGTGGATAAAGTTCCAGTTGCCATCCCTAGAAGCCAAACTTTTGGAATTGATCGAGTTTGAGCCATCGGACCTACGGAAGAAAAGTACATTATATAATATATATATTCAGAGTGGAGCGACCTCTAAATATTCACCAATCACGCTGCAATTTTGCACAGACCATGTGGACACTAAGTGGACAAAAACCACACTTGTGGAGACTATCTAAGACAATTTTGAAATTTCCCCCTATGGATTTGGACCACCCTAAATTATATATATATTATGCGTTTTTTTATGGAGTTTATTCTAAATATTGAAATGAAGGTTTCTCATTTAGACTGAAATTACATTCGCTTCAAAGATCATGAAAATGCGCCCTATTCCATAAAGCTTGTTGTAGAAAGGTTTCAGAAGATATCGCATCTTCTCGCCACAGTCTCATCCTGATTTCATAAATCAACTTCAAGCAAATAACCTCACCATTACGGCAAGATCATACTTGTATTATTATAAATGACTTACGTAATATTAATTACGGTGTTTATGTATTTTTTTAAGAAAATTTATGTGTATAATTATTATTGTTTATTTATCATCATTCAATTCTCATTATACTTTAAGAAAAAAAAAAAAAAAAAAAAAATATATATATATATATATATATTATATTCTCTGTTTATAAATGTGTGAATAATTGAATCACGAATTCCGAAGTAGTTAATCATTGCAACTGATAACCTTCCATTTCTTCTTTTAGGATTAAGGTAAAGGAAATTTGTAATTACTAATAATTGCAGTAATAAATATAAAAAAGAAATGCATATTAACTTAGTTGGTTTGTGCCATGAATTACTTTATATGTATTACTGAGTATAGGTTATAAACGCAATTCAAATCCTTTTCAACAGGAAAAAGGTCTTTAACATGACATAATTAACAGAAATCCGTATCGAAAAGTACATTATAATTTGAAATATCTCATTAGTTTTTAACATACGCAATTATTAAACATTATTAAAAATAATTAAAGATGCTAAATCACCTTTGTTTTCATAATGGAACAAAATATTAAAACTAAGCGTTTATCTAACTCATTTTCACCCCGTTCGCTTCAAATAATAATTTTTAAGTTTTTATATGAATTAACTTAATTGACAAGACATGACTCACAAAGAGTTTCAACGTAAAACATAGTTTTTAATTTTTAGTGACTTTAATCTTTCATTGAGATTTGAACTCATAAAAGTGAGTTCACAGTTTCGCTCACGATTTGCATTTATTTTAGTTTTTCCTAAAATATGCGCGTAAAAATAGGAAAATAATCTGAAAATGGCTTCCACTCCACTCTCCTTTCGCTCAACATTCTCACCGACGTGACCTCGATTGGTATTGGCCCGGAGAAAAGTGAACAGTCCAATTGACCTTGGTTAACTATAACCAAAACTTAATTCAAAAGAGTATAAAAGAGATGCGTAAAACAAACCTTCCTCAGACAACATCTGACGCTCTGTGCAAGAACAGAAAAAAGCATTGAAAAGCAAACTCATATAGGAAAAGAGGGTTTCCCCTACATCAAAGAAAATGAAAGTCTTTGTTGGAATTGGTAATGAAAAGTATTTTTAATCTTCTTTTATAAAAATATGATTAATAATTTCTTTATCTTTCTTTAAAAATTGAAGAATAATTAATTAAATTTTATGTTTAATCTGAGATGAAAATTTTAGAATTAAAAAGTAAATGTGCATTTTTATGTCATTAAAAAAAATCTGTTTACAGCTCTTCTTGGGGCAGTTATTGGCAGTTCATTCGGGCAAAATGGCGGTTTTCGCAACAGTCTTAGCAACAGATACGGTGCTCCCCCACAGAATGGAGGTTTTAACGGAGGTTTCAATGGCGTCTTCAACGGGGGAACTCCAGGGGGAAGCTACTCTGTCCCTCCCGGAAATGGATTTGGCAATGGAGGTTACAGAGGCTCTCAAACACAACAGACAATCGAAGAGCTGGCGGAGAACATCCCTGGGGGAGGAATACCCGGAGAAGATTATCCCGTTCTCTCCGAGGTACCAGAGACAGGATTCTTGTGCGAGGAACAGCAATTCCCTGGTTACTACGCCGACACCGCCCCAGAAGCCGGTTGTCAAGTGTTCCACATTTGCCAAGACAGAGGGAGCGCCGGTGTGCAAAAGGACTCGTTCCTCTGCCCCAACGGCAGCATCTTCAACCAGCAGTACTTCGTCTGTGATTGGTGGTTCAACGTGGATTGCTCGAGAGCCCATGAATTCTACTTCCTCAACGAGTTCATCGGACAAGAGCCGAATGGGAAAAACGGCTATGGAAACGGTATTCCAGTAAATGGAAACGGCATTTCAGTAAACGGAAACGGAAGAATCAGAAACGGCTATAATGGTAACGGAGTTAATGGAGGGATCAGAAACGGCTTCGGAATTAACGGAGGAATTAGAAACGGCAACGGAGTTAATGGAGGGAGCAGAAACGGCTACGGAGGCGCTAATGGAAACCGAGTTAATGGAGGGAGCAGGAACGGCTACGGAGGCGCTAATGGAAACCGAGTTAATGGAGGAAGCAGAAACGGCTACGGAGGCGTTAACAGCAACAGAGTTAGTGGAGGAACCAGAAATGGCTACGGACTTAACGGAGGAGGTAGAAACGGCAACGGAGTTAATGGAGGGAGCAGAAATGGCTATGGAGGCGTTAATGGCAACGGAGTTAATGGAGGAAGCAGAAATAGTTATGGAGGCGGTAATGGCAACGGAGTTAACGGAGGGAGCAGAAACGGCTATGGCAACGGAGGGCCAAATGGTGGTAATGGAGTTGGCCAAACCTTTTCTGGATACAATTAATAATGAGATAATTCTTTAACGATTTGAGTTTAAAATTTATTAATTTTTTGTTTCTACATTTATTTATTTATTTTAAGAATAAACTTTGCATTTATAAATTTTCTTTATATTATATTACATCCGTATACCCATTATATTGTATACTGGTATTGATACTAGTATACCCATTATTTAATATTACACTTAGTAAAGACTGTTTGAAAAAGAAGGTTGAATTTTCAATTGAACAAATGCTGAGAAACTTTTTCTTTCTTATCTAACTTCAAAGACAGCTGAATTTAACCACAATGTTGGAGTCTCCTCTTTTTATCATATAGTACATACCCATTCTATACCCATTCTAAGAGAACTCGGTTTGAGACAAAAGCTGCATTCAGTCCTCTCTCTATAATGCTGTTAAATGAGATGTCTTTTCTATGTGTTTTAAAGGTAAAACAGTTTTCTATGCGCAGACACATTTTGCTATGAGGGAACACTATATATAAACACTATAACCCAACGTAATATTAATATGAAAATATTAATATTGAACAACTCGAAGGAATGTAGTGAAAACCTCGAATAACGGTTAAGCATAACCACAAACAGAGAAAAAGGGAAAAGAAATAAAAATAAAATAATAATTTTCTCTCATACTATTTGAACTTAATGCACATATAGTTGAGGAAAGAGACCTACAAGAAACAATTAATTTCTAAAAAATTTTCATTAATATGAGTAAGCTTATCGCAAAATGGACTGATTACGTTATCAAACTTCACCTGTTTACCAACAAATCGGGTGGATGAAGTCATGAATTTTGTGCAGTTTTGAAGCTGGAGCTTCAGTTTCGTAAATAAGGAATGATTTTGGTTTCAAATGTATGTTAGTTAGAGCTTGAGTAATAATGGAAATCAACATCAGATAATAACCTTATTGCTAGTTTTTGGATGACGAGGATAGTGTTTAAAGAGTTGTTAGCGGAATTTCCCACAAGAAGTTGCAGTACGTTGTATAAAGAAGAACAAGAGTATGATGCAGAGTTAATAAAACCTGTTCAGGGACTACAAGTGTAAGTTTAAACGTTATTGCAGCGATCTTTGCGATCTTTTTTTTGAGATATTATTTACATAGTCATTCTACTGCAAATTCTTGTTTCGCAATGCACCAAGAAATTTTGTTACAGTACATTCATTTACAGCAATTTCATCAACATTAAATTCATCAAGATACACATTTCGTGTATTTGTAAAAATCATGAAATTTGTTTTGCTGTTATAGAAAGAATTTATTGGAAGTCAGCCATTTCATTAGTGTGATCAATTTTGATTTAAATAATTGAATGACAAAAGGGGGAAAGTCTGTTACACGCCGCTTCATGGACATGGCACGTAGCAAACCTCCCCTTTTTGACCTTCAATTATATCCTTAGCTGAATTAACATCTTTGCAAGAGAAAGACGCACTTGTATCATCTGCAAACATTATGAAGTTAAGTATAGCAGAAGAACGTGCCATATATAATGAAAATAACAGTGGACCCAAGACTTGAACCCTGAACAATCGTTTTAGTTGAGTAGACCTGTTTTTTACTCATCCAAACTGATATCTAGTGGACAAACACAGTATCTTTTAACCAATCACTGATAGCTCATCTGAAGCCATAACTACTGTATATTATTTGTTAAGCATAGAATATTATGGTCTGTTACAGCAGAGGCCTTACTCAAATCTATAAATATAAAAATCATTATTTCTTTATATTCTCTTTGCGAACAAAGCTGGGATCACGTGAAGATCAGGGCCCCATCCTTCTTTAGTTAGCCTTATAAGGCTAACTAACGAAGGCTGGGGGCCCTAATCTTCAGGTGATCCCAAAGCTGTAATCAAAGTGGCATATTTCATTTTTATTTACATTTGTGAGAACAAAATCATTAACTTACAAAATATTTATTTATCCTTCGTAACTCATCAAGAAGTTCACTCATATCAGACCAGAAATAGGTGAAAGCACGTTATTCATCAATTATATTGTCTTCATCTCAAAACTTACCCATTTTCATTGGATTGAAACTATGGAATGATTTAAATGCTGATATAAAAAATATTTTGAAGGTAAATTCGTTTAAAACCAAGTTGAAATCTCGATTAATAATGGAATACTTATAAAAATATAGGCTTAAATGTACATTGGTCGTTCATCTCGTGTCTAACTACTAGTTTTTTGGGATCACCTGAAGATCAGGGCCCCCAGCCTTCTTTACTTAGCCTTATAAGGCTAACTAACGAAAATAACACGACCTAACCTAACCAATCGTTAGGTCAACTGTACACCCTTGACGATTGGTTAGGTTAGGTTAGGTCAGGTCGTGATATTTTTGTTAGTTAGCCTTATAAAGTTAACTAAAGAAGGCTGGGGGCCCTGATCTTCAAGTGATCCGTTCATTTATATATTTCAAATTAGTTAATACTTCTTATTCATGATTTATATATTATTAATCATAACTACCTATGGTGATTTTAGCTTTAATTAGTCTGAGAGCCCAGTAAAGCCTAAAGCTTAAGGGCCAAATTAAATAAAATAAATACTCCAATTTCATATTTACTTATTTTGTGTTAAAATTACTGTAGAAACAAAAATTATAAAATTATATTTGTGTTATAAATAAAGATATTCATTGATTCCTACACAAAATTCACTGTTTCTGCTCACTTTTGTTTATATAAATTGGAAGGTTGATGATGGTTTCGTCCAGAGCCATATTTGCTGACGATTGCGGCTGAGATTTTAGGAAGGAGGTTAAATCATTCCAAATATTATTATTATTATTATTATTTTTATTATTGAATAGATACTGTGTGTTGTTTGCAGTTAAAATGTATATCTGTACGTCATGAGAAGGTGCCCCCTCAGGGCATTCGATTCCGCTCGTATGTAGGAGAATTAAGAGCTGTGACTGGTCGGGGACTTTGGTGCAGTGGTTAGCATAACCGACGGGCAATTGGATGATCCCGGGTTCGATTCCTGAGAGGTGCCTCATTTTTCATTTGCTCGTTCTCTCTCCTCATCTTGTACGGACGCTCTTCTGCACAAGCGTCGTTCTTTACATATATATATATATATATATATGCTGACAATGCAAAAGTTTGGGTTGAAAGGGGAAAAAGATATAATTACTCGTATGAAGGCGTTTTTTAAATATATTCAGTATGTATAATTTTTATAATTGAAAAAGTTAGTGTTGTCAGACAAACTTCAAAAGTATATATATATATAATATATATATATATATATATATACATACACACAGGGGTTAGACAAAATAATATGAACACCGCCGATTTCACCGGTTATCTTTACGGACTGCTCAGACACAAAGTAAACGGTCAAATGACTGGCAAACCTATTTAAATGCGTAACAGAGAGTGTATACGTCATGTTATAACCCTCACGTTGTTTTTACAGATCTGAGTGAATTATGAATTAGCAGTTATGAAAGACCTGTCAGACTTCCAAAGAGGGCAAATTGTCGGAGCGCGGATGGCTGGTGCATCGGTGACGAAAACCGCTCAGATGTTCAATGTATCCAGAGGATACCCTTCCTTTCGCACATCAACACTGAGCGGCGCAGAAAATGGTGTAATGACCATAAGAATTGGTCAATGGACCGGTGGAAGAATGTAGTCTACTCCGACGAATCCTCCTTTACGCTATTTCCATGTTCCGGTCGAGTTTACGTCTGGAGACAGCCTAAAGATGCTTATGACCCCGACTGCCTGACCCCAACCGTGAAGCATGGAGGCGGATCTGTGATGGTTTGGGCAGCAATATCGTGAAATACTCTTGGCCCAGCTGTAGTACTGCATGGTAGGGTTAACCAGGTCCATCCCATGGTCCAAACGCTGTTTCCCAATGGCGGCGCCGTCTTCCAGGATGATAATGCACCAATCCACACCGCTGGGGTCGTTAAAAACTGGTTTGAAGAGCATGTTAGCGAAGTAGAACGCTTGGATTGGCCTCCACAATCCCGGATCTTAACATTATCGAACATCTGTGGTGTCAGTTGGAGCAGCAGGTCAGAAGCCGATTCCCACCGCCGGCGTCTTTGGAGGAACTGGAGCAGGGTTTGCTCGAAGAATGGCTCAGGATTCCTCTAGCCACTGTCCAAAAGCTGTATGAATCAATTCCCCGACGCATTGCAGCTGTTATTGCCGCTAAAGGAGGACCAACTCCATATTAAGAATAAAAACCGCCATTTATCAAGGGGTTCATATTATTTTGTCCAACCCTGTATATATATATATATATATATATATATATATATATATTATATATATATATATCTTTTTTAAGTAATTCGTTACGCTAATAGTTATTTGCCTATAAAATTAATGAATTAAGTTAAGAGTTACTGTGCTAAAAAATGTGACTCAGTTAAGTTACATTTGCGAATAAAAAGTAACCGAGTTATTTTCAAGTTATTTGAAGGTTTTTTAAGTTTCAAGAGTTTTGGAGTGCTCACAAAGTCAAAAAAATCAAAAATAGTTTCGCAAATTAATTATTTACTTTTGGTGAGTTTGAACGACGGTTCAGGATCGACCTACGGTCGACCCTGCAGCATCCCGCCTCATTTGCGGGATTTGGTGAAGGAGGGAATTGCTGTCTGATCTCCTCCTGCCCTCGTCCAGCTAGTTCTTGAAGTTATTCAGTTATTCAGATAAATATCTATTAAAACACTCAATCTCAGTTAATATAATTTTTTTTATTCAGTGGAATCACTGATAGTCCTTTTCTGTTTATAACTACTTTCTCTAAGCCGAGAAAAAATTGTTTTATAGGCATGAACTATTCAAACTAATAGAACTATTAACGGCTTAAAACTATTTTTCCTGAGAAGAATTTACTTTTAGAAACTTCTCTCGTTCATAGTAACTATCTGTCACTGATGTCCTCTTTGCCGAGAATGCACTAAAGACTCTTCACCGCGACACTGCTTCGGAGTCCACTCCGAATAAGTAAAAGGTTATGGAAAGATATTAATACACAACCTTACGCTACAGTTGTACTGTTCTTTCACTGAATTTAAAAGAAAACGATTTATACCATAAACTATTTACGAGTCATTTTAGATAATTACATAACATATTTATGAAATTTTAATTTTCTCACCAAAACCATTGTATGGATTGTTTAAAATTTTATATAAAAACAGTTTTCAAACGTCATAATAATTAATTTCAAAATCTGAAAATTTCATAAATGATCTTCAGACAAATAACCACATCATCACCAAAAGCAGGAACGTAGACAGGATCGGGGCGTGCTACGAGTAGGGTTGCCAGACGTCCCGCATTTGATAAAAAAATCAAGCATTATTGAGCATTGTTTTAATAAAAAATTTATAATTTTGTTTGTTGTAACCGTTGAAGAAATCTAGTTTCAATTTGAAAAAGAAATTGGTCTTAAAAAAAATCCTCAGAAAAAAATCTTGTCCCTCATTCTGCGGGACAAAATCTGAGAACCCTAACTACGAGGGCTACATTCCCCCTGAAATAAAATCATAGGTTTGATATTTCTATGCATTGGTTGAAATTATAAGCAAATTATAAGTAACTACGCCATCCCAAGCACTTCAACACGTGTTTAATTATTGGTATACATTTATCAGAGCTGGGCACTGCAAACCGCAAATTCCGCAATTGCGGAAGTATGTTTTTCGTTTGCGGATTTGCGTTTGCGGCAAAGTCATCGCAAATTAGTGAATTTGCGTTGCGGAACTAAGACCGCAAACGCAAATCTTTCCGCAAATTTCCCACGTGGCCACTGGCCAAGCCCGCTAGTGCTGTGACGCTGCTGTCACTGGCCGCCAATATAATATATCAATATATGTAGTATTTTTATTTCTTCTACAATAGTGATTTATTGTAATAAATTATTTAGCCTTGTTTTTAATAAAAACAAGGCTAAAACATTAAACATTAAAAAGATATAAAAACTTTTTATACCTCTTTAATGTTTTGGATACTTTTTATAGTTAAAATTGCGATTGCGGAATTTGCCGTTTGCGGAAGTGTTTGCGGAAGTGCCCAGCACTGTAAAAATTGGAAATATGGTTTGCGTTTTCGGATTTGCGTTTGCGGCACCAAAAATGGCAAGCAGTTTGCGGATTTGCGGTTGCGGAAGGTAAGGTTTGAGTTTGCGGATTTGCGATTGCGGAAGTGATTTTGAGTTTGCGGTGCCCAGCTCTGACATTTATGAATGTGTTTTTACTAATTTATACACTTTTAATATATATATATATATATATATATATATATATATGCGCCTCGGTGGTGTAGTGGTTAGCGTCGCTGACTACGAATCCATCGGCCCCGGGTTCGAGACCCGACGGCAGCCGGCACGCAGCAAAACCCAGCTGTTCATCCTTCAACACAATAAAATAAAGTGGTTGGTAGATAAATGGGTACCCTAGGTGGCCTAGTGGTTAAGTCGCTGGGCTGCTGATGGGGCGTGGTTCGGATTCCACGTTAAACTGTAGGTCTAAGGTGGAGTGAAAAGCTTGACCTTCGTCAGAATGAACAATTCGGGCGGAAGCTTACCAAAGGTTACCAAAGGTATATATATATATATATATACACACACACACACGAGGGTAATTCAATAAGTATCCGCACTTTTTATTTTCACAATTTTATTTTCACATCTGATAGATTATAAACACATCACTTCTCAACATAGTCTCCCCTGTTTCTCAATACACTTAGTCCAGCGATCTACAAGCTTCCTAATGTCATCACAAAAGAATGTTTTTGGCTGTGTGCGTAGCCAGTCATGCACCACCTCCTTCAGGTCATCATCGCCTTGGAATCGCTGACATCTCAAAGCGTCTTTTAGTGGTCCAAACAGGTAAAAATCCGAAGGTGCCAGGTCTGGACTGTAGGCTGGATGGTCGAGAACTTCAGATTTAAGTTCTTGAAGGCATTTTCTAGTCTGTGCAGCGGTATGAGGGCGCGCAATGTCGTGTAGCAGAATAACACTTTCCGACAATCTCCCTCTCCGTTTTGTGCGAAGAGCACAAGCGTAATCGTATGGACGTCTGCTCTCGTCTTTTGGCGCGGTATCATAATGAAGGTGGAAACTTTTTTGGAGCACATTATCACTGGAGATGAAACCTGGATCCTTCACTATGAACCAAAAAGCTAACGACAGAGCATGCAAGGGAAGCATTCAACATCTCCCGTTGCAAGGAAGTTCAAAGCGCAGCCGTCAGCATGTAAAGTTATGCTAACACTGTTTTGGGAAACACGAGGCCCTATCCTTGAACATTATCTAGAGGGTGGAACTACAGTAACAAGTGCATCGTATTCTGACATGCTTCGGAATGAGTTAAAGCAAGCAATTTACACAAAATGGAGAGGGAGATTGTCGGAAGGTGTTATTCTGTTACACGACAATGCGCGCCCTCATACCGCTGCACAGACTAGAAAATGCCTTCAAGAACTTAAATCTGAAGTTCTCGACCATCCAGCCTACAGTCCAGACCAGGCACCTTCGGATTTTTACCTGTTTGGACCACTAAAAGACGCTTTGAGATGTCAGCGATTCCAAGCGATGATGACCTGAAGGAGGTGGTGCATGACTGGCTACGCACACAGCCAAAAACATTCTTTTGTGATGGCATTAGGAAGCTTGTAGATCGCTGGACTAAGTGTATTGAGAAACAGGCAGACTATGTTGAGAAGTGGTGTGTTTATAATCTATCAGATGTGAAAATAAGATTGTGAAAATAAAAAGTGCTGATACTTATTGAATAACCCTCGTATATATACACACATATATATATATATATATATATATATATATATATATATATATATATATATTGCGCCTCGGTGGTGGTGTGGTTAGCGTCGCTGACTACGAATCCATCGGCACCGGGATCGAGACCCGGTGACTGCAGCCGGCGCGCAGCAAAACCCAGCTGTTCATGCTTCCACACAATAAAGAAAGTGGTTGGTAGATAAATGGGTACCCTGGGTGGCCTAGACGCTAGGCTGCTGGTGGGGCGTGGTTCGGATTCCACGTTAAACTGTAGGTCTAAGGTAGAGTGAAAAGCTTGACCTTCGTCAGAATGAACAATTCGGGCGGAAGCTAACCAAAGGTCAAAGGTTATATATATATATGGGATGAACTTCACAATTAAACACGTGAAATGAATGAATGATGCAAACCACAAGAAAAAGAAAAATGATTCCAAGGCCTTTCGTGTATTCAGAAGTAGACCTCGTCAGAGAATTCCCTGATGAGGTGACTTCTGAATACACGAAAGTCCTTGGAATCATTTTTCGTTTTCCTTGTGGGTTTGCATTTATAATATATATATATATATATATATATATATATATATATATATATATATATATATATATTAGCGCCTCCCAAAAGATATTCTGGCTGCGCCCTGACTGAAAGATTACAGTTACATTTTCTAATTTTATAAATGAATCATGCAAATTAAATCTAATGTTTATCCATCCTTTTACACTTTTTATTGTGTCTAATTATTATTGTTTAGTCATCATTATTAGTTATCATTATACCTTAAGAAGATTATGGTGCTAAATGTACTAGAGATAAAAACCATCAATTTTAGTCTCAATAATATGTGTGTGAATATATAAATAGCGAATTTTGAAGTACTGATAATTATCCATCTCCATTTTAGGAGTAATGAAACTTATACCAATTTTGTTGAGTTCTGTTTAAAATACTCTCTTATAATAATCAGTTTGAAGGGTCAGAAACTGCCCAGCGTTCAGCAGACGAATATTGCCCATTGCGCTAAAGAACCGATTACAATCACCAGTACCATGGCGAATCGAACCCCGACCACATTGTCTTCACTTCGCTTATAGTGAAAAGGCTTTAGCGACTGAATTACGGGCACTGGTGAATGACTTTGTAGGTATTACCTTGTATTGATTATTATAAACGTAATCCAAATCTTTCGTAAGAGGAAAGATTTGAAGAAATTATCAGATACTTTCTTGGTTATAAATAAGTTGGTTGGTTGATAATTTGAAATTTCTATTCAATTTTTAACATATCGAATTAAACAATACTGAAATAATTAAAGGTACTAAACCACACCTTTATTTTGATAAAGAGGGACAAAATACTCAAACAAGAGTTTATCCCTTCGTTTACAATAATAAATTAATAACTTATAAGTTTTTATAAGAATTAACTTAATTGATAAGATATAATTCACGAAGAGTTTGGACGTGAAACATTGTTTATAATTTTTAATCTTTTTAATCTTTTTAATCTTTTATTTAGATATCGAATCTATAGACATTTAGTTTTATTTAAATATTGCATAAATAAATTGGAAAATAATCTGAAAATGGCTTCCACTTCACTCTTCTTTCGTTCAACATTCTCGTCGTGGTGACCTCGTTTTGTATTGGCCCCGAAACAGTGAACAGTCC
Organism: Bathynomus jamesi; assembly: GCA_023014485.1. Taxonomy (NCBI): domain Eukaryota; kingdom Metazoa; phylum Arthropoda; class Malacostraca; order Isopoda; family Cirolanidae; genus Bathynomus; species Bathynomus jamesi. Next base: position 110,799 of record JAJOZX010000702.1, on the reverse strand, counting down.
AATCGACCTTGCTTAACAATGGCTAAAATTCAATTGAAAAAGAGTATAAAAGAGATAAGTAAACGAAAGCTTCTTCAGACCACATCTGAATTTGATGCTCATAGGCAGACCGCGAAAACGCATTGAGAGGCAAGCTCATATACTCGTATAAAAGAAGATTCTCCCGCACGGCAACGAAAATGAAAGTCTTTGTTGGAATCGGTAATGAAAACTATTTTTAATCTTCTTTTATAAGAATATGATTAATAATTTCTTGATCTTTCTTTAAAAATAGAAGAATAATTAATTAAATTTTATGCTGAGATAAAAATTTTAGAATTAAAGATTAAATAATTACATTTTTTATGTCATTTAAAAAATCTGTTTACAGCTCTTCTTGGGGCAGTTATTGGCAGTTCATTCGGGCAAAATGGCGGTTTTCGCAACGGTCTCAGCAATAGATACGGTGCTCCCCCCCAGAATGGTGGTTTTAACGGAGGTTTAAATGGAGTCTTCAACGGGGGAACTCCAGGGGGCAGCTACTCTGTCCCTCCCGGAAATGGATTTGGCAATGGAGGTTACGGAGACTCTCAAACACAACAGACAATCGAAGAGCTGGCGGAGAACATCCCTGGGGGAGGAATACCCGGAGAAGATTATCCCATTCTCTCCGAGGTACCAGAGACGGGATTCTTGTGCGAGGAACAGCAGTTCCCTGGTTACTACGCCGACACCGCTTCAGAAGCTGGTTGTCAAGTGTTCCACATTTGCCAAGACAGAGGAGCCGCCGGTGTGCAGAAGGACTCGTTCCTCTGCCCCAACGGCAGCATCTTCAACCAACAGTACTTCGTCTGTGACTGGTGGTTCAACGTGGATTGCTCGAGAGCCCAAGACTTCTACTTCCTCAACGAGTTCATTGGACAAGAACTGAATGGGCAAAACGGATATGGAAACGGCATTCCAGTAAATGGAAACGGTATTCCAGTAAACGGAAACGGAGGAATCAGAAATGGCTACGGAGGCGGTAATGATAACGGAGTTAATGGAGTGATCAGAAACGGCTTCGGAATTAACGGAGGAAGTAGAAACGGCAACGGAGTTAATGGAGGGAGCAGAAATGATTACGGAGGTAGTAACGGCAACCGAGTTAATGGAGGGCGCAGAAACGGCTACGGACTTAACGGGGGAGGTAGAAACGGCAACGGTGTTAATGGAGGAAGCAGAAATGGTTATGGAGGCGGTAATGGCAACGGAGTTAACGGAGGGAGCAGAAACGGCTATGGCAACGGAGGGCCAAATGGTGGTAATGGACTTGGTCAAACCTTTTCTGGATACAATTAATAATTAGATAATTCTTTAACGATTTAGGTTTAAAATTTATTAATTTTTTGTTTCTACATTTATTTATTTGTTTTAAAAATAAACTTTGCATTTATAAACTTTCTTTATATTATATTACATCCGTATACCCATTATATTGTATACTGGTGTTGGTTTACGTCGTCGTCGTCGTTGGCCTAGGCAAGCTACGGCTTGGGACCGTAGCGCATCTATCCGGTATAGGTTAACCTGGATGATGTAGCCATAAGCACTGCCGCTAGTTAAGTGCCAACCAGTGATTATCTCACTAGCCGTATTGAGTCCGTTAGGCGAAACTACGACAGTACCAAAGGTGGAAAATATAACCTTTGGTTTTCTATTATTTATTTGCAAAAGGACATGGCATTAGATTAAAATAAATATTTGAAATAAATAATTAACTGACAATTGTGATATATAATTAATTATGTTACATACAATAAAATAATATAGTATACATAAAATTAGTATTAATGTGGTTCACAATTGAATTATAATGGGGTAACTAATTTAAAATGAATTTATAACTATCCGAAATTCAAGACGGTAAAATTAACATTTATCTTGAAACTAAAATAAGAGTATTCACTACACACTCCCCCACCAGAGAGGAAGTTCAAAGAGTTCCGAACGACACAGATTTCCGCTGAACCTTTTTGGTAGCTACTTGTACCTCACTTAAGGTTGATTCCAAAAACGCAGGCTTAAGACGATCGATAGAAACCTTGTCGACCTTGGAACCGCGCTGGATGAGGGAATGATTTGCGCGTACGTCGAGAACTTCATAGGGTCCGTCATATGGACATTGGAGAGGCCGTTTTGGGACAGGTACACGAACGAAAACGTGGGTGCAAGACTGGAGGGCTGGGGAAACAAAGATGTTCTGTTGGCTAGTCAATCGAGGGGGAACAGGCTGAAGGGACTGCATGTGAGAGGAAAGTGTTTGAGCGAATTCCGTAGGATCACATGACTTATCCCCTGCAGTGAAGTAGCCACCTGGTAGCCGCAGTGTTGTTCCATAGACTAGTTCAGCCGCTGTAGTCTTCAGATCACTCTTAAATGCAGAGCGAATACCAAGCAAAACGAGTGGAAGCTTATCCATCCAATGGGAGTCTTCGTGACACATAAGGATGACTTCAGCTGGCGATGGAAGCGTTCGACGAGGCCGTTAGCTTGCGGATGATACGCACAGGTATGCGCATGTACTGTACCCAACAAGCTGGTAAACTTCTTCCAAAGCGAAGACTCAAATTGGCGACCTTGGTCATGATGACTTTTGTTGGCAATCCAAATCTTGATACCCATCCATGAAGAAAGGCTCTTGCAACAGTGTCCGCTTGGATATCAGGAAGTGGGATGGCTTCAGGCCATCTGGAAAAGCGGTCGAGACAGTGAGCAGATAACGTTGGCCTTGAATCACTGGAAGAGGGCCAACAATGTCTACATGAATTACCTCAACCGCTGGGATGGGGGCGGAAATGCGTCAAAGGGGGACCTGGTGTGCCTTTGGACTTTGGCACGCTGGCAGCAAGGCACGTTTTGGTCCAATGTTTGACATCCTTCCGCATCGAGGGCCAAACAAAGCGAGAGGTAACAGTGTTGCGAAGCACGGATACCAGGATGGGAGGGCTTATGAAGATCCGTGAAGACTGCTTGTCTGTGACATGGAGGACATAAGGGCGAATAGCAGCTGTTGATACGTCGCAATAGAGGGGCACAGACAATCCTGGCATACTCATTTTCTTGAGGGAAAGTGAGTGAGTGGAGTCTTCTCTGAGCAGTTCTTGTAGTTCCGTATCCTTATCTTGATCCTGTGCAATAGCATTCCACAGTGTAGAGCTGAGGGTAACAAAAGTAATCTCTATTTCTTGAAAGTGCATCCGCTGGAGTGTTCAAGACACCTTTGATGTGGCGGATATCTGTGGTAAATTGCGAGATATAATCGAGTTGCCTGATGACTCTGGGAGAGTGGTTACAGCTGTTTTATTGAAGACAGTGACCAAAGGTTTGTGGTCGGTAAAAACACAAAACTCTCGGCCTTCAAGGAAATGTTGAAAATGCTTCACGTTTAAGTAAATAGCAAGAAGTTCACGTCCGAAAGCACTATAACGCGTTTGGGCTGGCTGCAGCTTTTTTCGAGTAAAACGCGATGGGTGCTTGTTGACCGTTAATGGTTTGTTCCAACACTCCACCGATCGCAACATCTGATGCATCGACCGTCAGAGTTAGGGGGGCATCACTGATAGGAAATGACAAAGACAATGCACTATTGATAGCATTTTTGGCATTGTCGAACGCCTGTAAACTATCGCTACACCATACCAATTTCGTTACCTTGCGTTTGTGTGTGATCATAGCGTGTAGAGGAGCAAGAACACTGGCACAGTTTTTAATGAACTTGTGGTAATAATTTACCAAACCTAGAAACCGACGTAACTCACGCTGATTATTTGGCATAGGGTAATTTTTTATCACTACACACTTGTCCTGAAGGGGTAATTCCGTGCTGCGAAATCGTGTGACCAAGAAATTCCAAGGTTGGCTGTGCAAACACACACTTAGATGCATTAATAGTAACACCGTATTGTTCTAAGCGTTGAAAAAGGAGTGAAAGATGTTCTTATGTTCCTCTTCCGTTGAGCTGGCCACAAGCAAATCATCGATGTAGGCATAAACAAAGTCTAAGCCTCTGTGACCTCATCTATAAACCTCTGAAAGGTTTGCGCAGCATTCCGTAGCCCGAACGGCATCTTCACAAATTCGAATAACCCAAATGGTGTACAAACTGCAGTCTTGGGAATATCCGAAGGCTCTACGGGAATGTGGTGGAAAGCCTTAACGAGATCTATTTTACTGAAGATAGATTTGCCGTGGAGAAGAGAAGTAAAGTCTTGGACATTTGGTACCGGATATCGGTCCGGGATGGTTGTCGAATTCAAAAACCGGTAATCCCCACATGGTCTCCAGTCTCCTGACTTCCTTCTGGACCAGGTGTAGGGGAGAGGACCAAACTGCTTTTGGAAGGTCTTATTATCCCAAGATCCAGCATAAGCTGGAATCCGATTTGGCAGCTTTCAGTTTGTCCGGGGCAAGACGTCTGGGTTTTGCAAACACAGGGGGACCTTTTGTTGTAATGTGATGGGTAATGGTGTGCTTAATGGTATCACCCATCTGCATCGGTTGAAGAATTCCTGGATATCGTTGGAAAAGGCACTGGTACATGGAATTAGGGGGAACGAGGGAAAGTGCAGAGTTCGAGGCGTCCGGAAGGGCAACCTGTTTGGCAAGAACAGAAAGCAGTGTGGCCTGGTCGCATAAGCGTCGCTTGTCAAGATCCACCAGGAGTTTGAAATGCTGGAGGAAGTCAGCGCCGATTATGGGATGCTGCACTTGAGCACAGATGAAAATCCACTTGAAGGATCGGTGAAGGCCCAAGTTTAGTTCACGCGACTGAGTACCGTACGTGGGTATGCGTGAACCGTTAGCAGCGTATAGAGGCGGAGATTCCGAGTGCTTATGACCAGATTTTTGAGGGAATACACTGACTGACGCTCCGGTATCGACCAAGAAATTGATACCAGAGTTCCTGTCCTTTATGAATAACAGGTTGGCAGTGCGAGTACTAGACGCCATTAGGACTCGCTGCTGGGGTTTTCCGACGAAAAATTGCAAGGGGAGATGCACTTCCTAGCCTTCTTTCCAAATTTCGAGTGGTAGAAGCAGGTCTTCCCGGAACTCGAACGATGCCTCTTCGTAAATCTTGACCGAGAATGGCTTCTTTGCCGTTGATTTTGTAGCAGAGAACAAACGTGGTTGAGTTGTTGACTTAACTCTTCCACTTTCAACTCCAGTTCCGATTGTGTGTTCACGTTGTTGACCGGAGCTGTGTCAATCTCCACTACTTTGTCGGCAGTTTCTGCTAGTTTATCAACTGGAGTAGCAGGATCCATAGTGGCCAAGACACGCTGAGCTGATGGAGGAAGTTTCTGCAAGAACAACTGTCTAAAGATGTCCTTATCGAAGGTTTGTGCGCGTTCGCCTAGAGCGCACTGCATAGCCCTCAGCATTTGAGTGGGCTTACGGTCTCCAAGTTCTTCTTTTGAGATTAACTGATGTAGTTTCTCACGCTCGGAGACAGTGGTGCGGCGCAGGATGCAGACTTCAGATCGTTGTACGGGTCCTCACTCGTGGAAGGAGATACGATGACGTCACGGACTTCAGAGATGATGCTCGCTGGTAGAGAGGACAAAACATGATCGTATTTCGTCCTGCTAGTGGTGATCCTTCCCAAGTTGAATTGTGATTCCACTTGGTGGAACCAAATAAATGGATCACCCGGCCAGAAGACGGGGAGCTTTACGCTCAAGTGGGAGATGGCACCAGCGTCGTCAGGCATCTTCTCCTATGCTTGCTAACGTACAAGCAAGACGACAAGTTCCCAACGAAGGAGTGGAGGTTGAGACGAGCGCAGGCACAGAGCGCACGGGCAGGGGTGAGGGGCAGAGGGCACGAGCGACATTACAGTCTGGTCCTAGTCGCTCGGGTGAAGGGGGTGATGGGCAGAGGGCACGAGCGACGTTACAGTCTGGTCCTAGTCGCTCGGGTGAAGGGGGTGATGGGCACGAACGACGTTACAGTCTAATCCTAGTCGTTCGGGTAAAAGGGGTAATCCAGCTCCGGGGTCATCAATTGTTGGTTTACGTCGTCGTCGTCGTTGGCCTAGGCAAGCTACGGCTTGGGACCGTAGCGCATCTATCGGTATAGGTTAACCTGGATGATGTAGCCATAAGCACTGCCGCTAGTTAAGTGCCAACCAGTGATTATCTCACTAGCCGTATTGAGTCCGTTAGGCGAAACTACGACAGTACCAAAGGTGGAAAATATAACCTTTGGTTTTCTATTATTTATTTGCAAAATGGACATGGCATTAGATTAAAATAAATATTTGAATATAAATAATTAACTGACAATTGTGATATATAATTAATTATGTTTACATACAATAAAATAATATAGTATACATAAAATTAGTATTAATGTGGTTCACAATTGAATTATAATGGGGTAACTAATTTAAAATGAATTTATAACTATTCCGAAATTCAAGACGGTAAAATTAACATTTATCTTGAAACTAAAATAAGAGTATTCACTACACTGGTATTGATACTAGTATACCCATTATTTAATATTACACTAAAGACTGTTTTGAAAAAGAAGGTTGAATTTTCAATTGAACAATGCTGAGAAACTTTTTCTTTCTTATCTAACTTTAAAGATAACTGAATTTAACCACAATTTAGGAGCCTCCTCTTTATATCATGTAGTACATACCCATTATACAGGGTGTCCCGTAAGTCTGGAACCACAGGGTAAAATAAGTAATTCATGTTTTTCCGTTATGCAAGTGCGCATGATGTCTTTGAGTAAGGAAGAACGCATCCAGGTAATTCTGCTCGTAGGAAATCGGAGTCAGAGGGAGGTCGCTGAGAAATTTAACAGATTGCATCTGGACCGCGCGCCGATAACACACAGCTGTGTAGGCAAACTTGTAGCAAAGTTCAGGGAAACGAGATCCATAGGAGATAAACCACGCAGTAGACCTTCGAGGACATCGACCGACGATGACACAGCCGCTACCATCCTCGCTCATTTCACAAACAGTCCCGAAAAGTCATTTCGGCGTTTTTATTGCCGTTTTTATCATTTTGCCCTATGGTTCCAGACTTAAGGGACACCCTGTATGTACGGCATGAGAAGGCGCCCCCTCAGGGCATTAGATTCCTCTTGTATGTAGAAGAATTACGAGTTATAACTGATCGGGGACTTTGGTGCAATGGTTAGCATATCCGACCGGTAATTGGATGATCTCGTCGGGTTCGATTCTTTGGAGGTGCCTCATTTTTCATTTGCTCGTTCTCTCTCCTCATCTTGTGCGGACGCTCTTTTACACAAGCGTCGTTCTTTCCATATATATATATATATATATATATATATATATATATATATATATATATTATATAGGGTGAACCAAATGTAGGTGGACAGTAAATGATAACGTTTATTTTGAGAATACATATTTAATTTTTTTGTATACTATAATACAAAATAAAATTTAAATAAATTTAGTTATAATATTTAATATAATAAAACACAAACACCATAGTTATAATGAACACCATAGTTATAATATAATATAACACAAACCGTATTCAACCTACTGTCCACCTACTTTTGGTTCACCGTGTTATATATATATATATATATATATGCAGACATTGCAAAAGTTTGGGTTGAAAGGGGAAAAAGATATAATTACTCGTATGAAGGCGTTTTTTTAAATATATTCAGTATGTATAATTTTTATAATTGAAAAAGTTAGCGTTGTTAGGCAAACTTCAAAAGTATATATATATATATATATATATATATATATATATATATATATATGTATATGGGAATGAACTCAGAATGGTTCCCTGAGTTTTTTATGATACACATAGACCGTGCATGGAACAAGGAACTCTTCTGGGATAATTAAATCCACTATAGTCCGAATAAGTAATGGTAATTGACAAATACCATAGTTTTTATTTTTCATGATGCAAGCCCGACGTAGGCAACGGGTCTCTCGCAAAGAGGTCCATAAATATAGCTTCCCTCACCAGCTATCTGCAGAGCAGACAGGATCCAGCTTTGGGACATGGATCTAGGGTTTAAAGCAGCCTAGCCCCACTATATTTAGAACCTCACTATAAGTAAAAGACTCGTTGCATTCACGTCGGATTGAATAAATCAGAGAAAAAGGGGTAACTATTATATTTTTAGCCAAAACCAAAACTTAAACCTCAACTGGCAGAATTGAGCGTCCACTTTTCAAGGCACATAACATTTCCGTTTCATGATGGGAATGAACTCAGAATGGTTCCCTGAGTTTTTTATGATACACACAGACCGTGCATGGAATAAGGAACTCTTCTGGGATAATTAAATCCACTATAGTCCGAATAAGTAAAGGTAAATGACAAATACCATAGTTTTTATTTTCATTGATGCAAGCCCTGTCTGCTTTGCAGATAGCTGGTGAGGGAAGCTATATTTATGGGACCTCTTTGCGAGAGACCCGTTGCCCACGTCGGGCTTGCATCATGAAAAAGAAAAACTATGGTATTTGTCATTTACCATTACTTATTCGGACTATAGTGGATTTAATTATCCCAGAAGAGTTCCTTGTTCCATGCACGGTCTATGTGTATCATGTATATATATATATATATATATATATATATATATATATATATATATATATATATATATATATATATATATATATACATACAGGTTGTCCGAGAATTATCTGTACAATTTTTGGCTGTTATTAAAAGTCAACCATGAAGTGTAGAAATTCCAGTGTTGTCCCATTTTACAGAGAATCTCATTAGTTTTTTCTGATACCATGTTTTGACAAGTTTTTTAGAAATTCCAGTGTGTCCGAACATTATCTGTACAATTTCATCTTTTAATAAAATTCTTGATAACACACGTAAAATTCTTAAACAAGATTATTTTGAATCTGTATTTTCAAATGTTTCTTTTATTAAAGTAACGTTGTTACAAACATTCGATATGTGCACCATTAGTGATTCGCAAAACATCCAATCGATACTCCAAATGTTGCCATGTACGCTGCAGCATATCCACATCAATTCGCTCAATAGCATCTGTGATTCTTGCTTTTAAATCATCAATGTCTGTCACCCGCGTACATTTCTAAAAAACTTGTCAAAACGTGGTATCAGAAAAAACTTAATGAGATTCTCTGTAAAATGGGACAACACTGGAATTTCTACACTTCATGATTGACTTTTAATGACAGCCAAAAATTGTACAGATAATTCTCGGACACCCTGTATATATATATAAATAATTTTTTTTATTATTTTTTTTTTTTTAAGTAATTCGTTCCGCTAATAGTTATTTGCCTATAAAATTAATGAATTAAGTTAAAAGTTACTGTGCTAAAAAATGTGACTGAGTTAAGTTACATTTACGAATAAAAAGTAACGAAGTTATTTTCTAGTTATTTAAAAGGTGTCTTAAGTTTCAAGAGTTTTGGAGTTCTCACAAAGTAAAAAAAAAAAAAATAGCTTTTGCAAATTAATTACTTACTTTTGGTGACTTTGAACGACGGTTCAGGATCGACCTGCGGTCGACCCCTCTGCAGCATCCCGCCTCATTTGCGGGATTTGGTGAAGGAGGGAATTGCTGCCTGATCTCCTCCTGCCCTCGTCCAGCTGGTTCTTGAAGTTATTCAGTTATTCAGATAAATTCCTATTAAAACGCTCAATCTCAGTTAACATAATATTTTTTTTTATTCAGTGGAATCACTGATAGTCCTTTTCTGTTTATAACTACTTTCTCTAAGCCGAGAAAAAATTGTTTTATAGGCATGAACTATTCAAACTAATAGAACTATTAACGGCTTAAAACTCTTTTTCCTGAGAAGAATTTACTTTTAGAAACTTCTCTCGTTCATAGTGACTATCTGTCACTGATGTCCTCTTTGCCGAGAATGCACTAAAGACTCTTCACCGCGACACTGCTTCGGAGTCCACTCCGAATAAGTAAAAGGTTATGGAAAGATATTAATACACAACCTTACGCTACAGTTGTACTGTTCTTTCACTGAATTTAAAAGAAAACGATTTATACCATAAACTATTTACGAGTCATTTTAGATAATTACATAGCATATTTATGAAATTTTAATTTTCTCACCAAAACCATTGTATGGATTGTTTAAAATTTTATATAAAAACAGTTTTCAAACGTCATAATAATTAATTTCAAAATCTGAAAATTTCATAAATGATCTTCAGACAAATAACCACATCATCACTGAAAGCAGGAACGTAGACAGGGTGGGGGGTGCTACGACTGTAGGGTTACCAGACGTCCTGCATTCTGAGGGACAGTCCCACATTTGATCCAAAAATCAAACATTATTAAGCAGTTTCAATAAAAAATTTCTAATTTTGCTTGTTGTAACCGTTGAAGAAATCTAGTTTCAATTTAAAAAAAAAATTGGTCTTTAAAAAAAACCGGGAAAAATTTTGTCCCTCATTGTGCGGGACAAAATCTGGCAACCCTAGCTACGAGGGCTACATTCCCCCCAAAATAAAATCATTGGTTTGATATTTCTATGCATTGGTTGAAATTATAAGCAAATTATAAGTAAGTACGCCATGCCAAGTACCTTCAACACGTGTTTAATTATTGTAATACATTAATGAATGTGTTTTTACTAATTTACCCACTTTTAATATATATATATGTGTATATACGTATATATATATATATAATCATGCGGGTTGCTTCTACAGAGCTTCAATTTAATATTTAGGAGAAATCCAATGACAAGGAGAAATGTAAATGCCATGAAAAGTCTTCTTTAATGCGCAACGTTTCGAGCAATACGCTCATCTTCAGGCTGTTTAATAACAATGTGAAATTAAAATCAATATTGAATGAAAAACAAAACAGAAAATTTCTATAACCTATTCGTAAAGACAAATTTTAAAAGACTGAGAAAAGAGGGTTAAATTCTAAGTTATACAGATTTACATATAAAAATTAAGAAGTTATTTTTAAATACATGTAGTAAATGTGAAATTAATACACTGGAAAAATTACCAATAGTACACTGGAACAATGGAGCTATCTACCTTACACTGCAGTATCCGAGGCTGACTAATTTGAGCAGAGACAAAGAACGGGAAACACGAAGGATGGCGAGGGCGATTGGGGAAGGAGGGATTATAAGGAATTGGGGAAGGAGGAGGGATCATAGCAAATTGAGAGGGACGGCCGATGAGTCAACATTCAGACTAGGGGACAATGCTTTAATGAAAAGGGATTCTAAAATTCTTAGTGAGTTGGGACAAGTATTACAACCAAGAATTTTAAAATTGTCTAAAGTGACATCAATTTTACATTTAATGCTGTGTTCACGAATACTCGAGGCTTCTTTAGTTTTTAAAATTTTACCTGTTCGGCCACTTATTCCCATATGCGAATAAAATCTAGCCCTGAGAGAGCGAACAGTGCTGCCGATGTAATTCCCAAGGAGACACCTGGGGCAGGTAAATAAATATACAACACCGCTACGCAACGAGTCAGGGGTTCGATCCTTCGCTGAGAAAAAGCTACCTAAAGACGTTTTATAATAAATATGATGCGGAAATCAGTATGATAAAAAAATTTCCTTAACAATTTTGTAAATTTAAGCTTAAATTCCTTATTCAAAGGACCCATTTCAGGTACCAAGAAATATTTTATATCCTTCGGCACTCTAATACATGGAAGTTGAGGGCTATAAACATTATTTAAGAAGGATCTAATTAGTTTGTCTACATATTGAACAGGAAAACTATTATTAGTAAAGTATGATCTTAGATTATTAAATTCATCATTAAGTAAGGTAAAATTAGAGGTCAAATTATATCCTCTGAACAGGAGAGTTTTAATACAAGACATCTTATAGTTGAAATCAGTAAAACTAAAAAAATTCATGCCCAAACCAGTGAAAGTGGGTTTCCTGTAAACTGATGTAGTAATAGAATCACCGTTTTTCGAAATTAAAAGATCTAAGAAAGGGAGGGAGCCATTTTGCTCAGTTTCCATTGTATACGTTATATTGGGGTGCAAAGAATTTAGGAAGTTAACGTCTTTAGGTAGCTTTTTCTCAGCGAAGGATCGAACCCCTGACTCGTTGCGTAGCGGTGTTGTATATTTATTTACCTGCCCCAGGTGTCTCCTTGGGAATTACATCGGCAGCACTGTTCGCTCTCTCAGGGCTAGATTTTATTCGCATATGGGAATAAGTGGCCGAACAGGTAAAATTTAAAAACTAAAGAAGCCTCGAGTATTCGTGAACACAGCATTAAATGTAAAATTGATGTCACTTTAGACAATTTTAAAATTCTTGGTTGTAATACTTGTCCCAACTCACTAAGAATTTTAGAATCCCTTTTCATTAAAGCATTGTCCCCTAGTCTGAATGTTGACTCATCGGCCGTCCCTCTCAATTTGCTATGATCCCCTCCTTCCCCAATTCCTTAATAACCTCCTTCCCCAATCGCCCTCGCCATCCTTCGTGTTTCCCGTTCTTTGTCTCTGCTCAAATTAGTCAGCCTCGGATACTGCAGTGTAAGGTAGATAGCTCCATTGTTCCAGTGTACTATTGGTAATTTTTCCAGTGTATTAATTTCACATTTACTACATGTATTTAAAAATAACTTCTTAATTTTTATATGTAAATCTGTATAACTTAGAATTTAACCCTCTTTTCTCAGTCTTTTAAAATTTGTCTTTACGAATAGGTTATAGAAATTTTCTGTTTTGTTTTTCATTCAATATTGATTTTAATTTCACATTGTTATTAAACAGCCTGAAGATGAGCGTATTGCTCGAAACGTTGCGCATTAAAGAAGACTTTTCATGGCATTTACATTTCTCCTTGTCATTGGATTTCTCCTAAATATATATATATATATATATATATATATATGGGATGAATTTCACAATTAAACACGTGAAATGAATGAATGATGCATACCCACAAGGAAAAAGAAAAATGATTCCAAGGCCTTTCGTGTATTCGGAAGTACACCTCGTCAGGGAATTCCCTGATGAGATATACTTCTGAATACACGAAAGCGCTTGGAATCATTTTTCTTTTTCCTTGTGGGTTTGCATCATATATATAGTGAATATGATATACCAAATGTCCGAGAATTATCTGTACAATTTTGGCTGTTATTAAAAGTCAACCATGAAGTGTAGAAATTCCAGTATTGTCCCATTTTACAGAGAATCTCATTCAGTTTTTTCTGATACCACGTTTTGACAAGTTTTTTAGAAATGTACGCGGGTGACAGACATTGATGATTTAAAAGCAAGAATCACAGCTGCTATTGAGCGAATTGATGTGGATATGCTGCAGCGTACATGGCAACATTTGGAGTATCGATTGGATGTTTTGCGAATCACTAATGGTGCGCATATCGAATGTTTGTAACAACGTTACTTTAATAAGAAACTTTTGAAAATACAGATTCTAAATAATCTTGTTTAAGAATTTTACGTGTGTTATCAAGAATTTTATTAAAAGATGAAATTGTACAGATAATGTTTGGACACACTGGAATTTCTAAAAAACTTGTCAAAACTTGGTATCAGAAAAAACGTAATGAGATTCTCTGTAAAATGGGACAACACTCGAATTTCTACACTTCATGGTTGACTTTTAATAACAGCCAAAAATTGTACAGATAATTCTCGGACATTTATATTTTCTAATTTTATAAATGAATCACGCAATATTAAATCTAGTGTTTATGCATCCTTTTACAATTTTTATTGTGTCTAATTATTATTGTTTAGTCATCATTATTTAGTTATCATTATACCTCAAGAAAGAGTATTGTGCTAAATGTACTACGAGATAAAACCATCAATTTTTAGTCTCAATTAATATGTGTGTGAATATATAAATAGCGAATTTTGAAGTACTGATAATTATCCATCTCCATTTTAGGAGTAATGAAACTTATACTTACCAATTTTGTTGAGTTCTGTTTAAAATTACTCTCTTATAATAATCAGTTTGAAGGGACAGAAACTGGCCCAGCGTTCAGGCCAGACGAATATTGCCCATTGCGCTAAGTAAACGATTACAATTACCAGTACCATGGCGAATCGAACCCCCGACCAACTCGTCTTCACTTCGCTTTTAGTGAAAAGGCTTTAGCGACTGAATTACGGGCACTGGTGAATGACTTTGTAGGTATTACCTTGTATTGATTATAAACGTAATCCAAATCTTTCGTAAGAGGAAAGATTTGAAGAAATTATCAGATACTTTCTTGGTTATAAATAAGTTGGTTGGTTGATAATTTGAAATTTCTATTCAATTTTTAACATATCGAATTAAACAATACTGAAATAATTAAAGGTACTAAACCACACCTTTATTTTGATAAAGAGGGACAAAATACTCAAACAAGAGTTTATCCGTTCGTTTACAATAATAAATTAATAACTTATAAGTTTTTATAAGAATTAACTTAATTGATAAGATATAATTCACGAAGAGTTTGGACGTGAAACATTGTTTATAATTTTTAATCTTTAATCTTTTTAATCTTTTATTTAGATATCGAATCTATGGAAATTTAGTTTTATTAAATATTGCATAAATAAATTTGAAAATAATCTGAAAATGGCTTCCACTTCACTCTTCTTTCGTTCAACATTCTCGTCGTGGTGACCTCGTTTTGTATTGGCCCCGAAACAGTGAACAGTCCAATCGACCTTGCTTAACAATGGCTAAAATTCAATTGAAAAAGAGTATAAAAGAGATAAGCAAACGAAAGCTTCTTCAGACCACATCTGAATTTGATGTTCAAAGGCAGACCGCGAAAACGCATTGAGAGGCAAGCTCATATACTCGTATAAAAGAAGATTCTCCCGCACGGCAACGAAAATGAAAGTCTTTGTTGGAATCGGTAATGAATACTATTTTTAATCTTCTTTTATAAGAATATGATTAATAATTTCTTTATCTTTCTTTAAAAATAGAAGAATAATTAATTAAATTTTATGCTGAGATAAAAAATTTAGAATTAAAGATTAAATAATTCCATTTTTTATCATTTAAAAAATCTGTTTACAGCTCTTCTTGGGGCAGTTATTGGCAGTTCATTCGGGCAAAATGGCGGTTTTCGCAACGGTCTCAGCAATAGATACGGTGCTCCCCCCCAGAATGGTGGTTTCAACGGAGGTTAAATGGAGTCTTCAACGGGGGAATTCCAGGGGGCAGCTACTCTGTCCCTCCCGGAAATGGATTTGGCAATGGAGGTTACGGAGACTCTCAAACACAACAGACAATCGAAGAGCTGGCGGAGAACATCCCTGGGGGAGGAATACCCGGAGAAGATTATCCCGTTCTCTCCGTGGTACCAGAGACGGGATTCTTGTGCGAGGAACAGCAGTTCCCTGGTTACTACGCCGACACCGCTCCAGAAGCTGGTTGTCAAGTGTTCCACATTTGCCAAGACAGGGGCCGCCGGTGTGCAGAAGGACTCGTTCCTCTGCCCCAACGGCAGCATCTTCAACCAAGAGTACTTCGTCTGTGACTGGTGGTTCAACGTGGATTGCTCGAGAGCCCAAGACTTCTACTCTCTCAACGAGTTCATTGGACAAGAGCCGAATGGGCAAAACGGATATGGAAACGGCATTCCAGTAAATGGAAACGGCTTTCCAGTAAACGGAAACGGAGGAATCAGAAACGGCTACGGAGGCGGTAATGGTAACGGAGTTAATGGAGGGACCAGAAATGGCAACGGAGTTAACGGAGGAAGCAGAAACGGTTACGGAAGCGGTAACGACAGCGGAGTTAATGGAGGGACCAGAAACGGCTACGGAGGCGTTAACGGCAATGGTATTAATGGAGGAAGAAGAAACGGTTACGGAGGCAGTAAAGGCAACGGAGTTAACGGAGGAACCAGAAACAGCTATGGAATTAACGGAGGAAGTAGAAATGGCAACGGAGTTAACGGAGGGAGCAGAAATGGCTACGGAGGCGTTAACGGCAACGGAGTTAATGGAGGGAGCAGCAACGGTTACGGAGTTGGTATTGGCAACGGAATTAACGGAGGGAGCACTAACGGCTTCGGAATTAACGGAGGAAGTAGAAATGGCAATGGAGTTAACGGAGGGAGCAGAAACAGCTACCGAGGCGTTAACGGTAATGAAGTTAATGGAGGGACCAGAAATGGCTATGACAACGGAAGGCCAAGCGGTGGTAATGGACTTGGACAAACGTTTTCTGGATACATTTAATTTAGATAAATCTTTATCCATTTTGGTTTGAAAAATATTAAGATTTTTGTTTTTACATTTATTTATTTTTAAAATAAACTTTGCAATTATAAACATTTTCCTACTATATTATACCTATATACCCATTAATCATAAACTACGGAGTACTTATGTTACATTGGACTTTTTGGAAAAAGAATGTGGCATTGAAAAATTAAAATGAATTTTTTATGATAAGAACGTTTTCTTCTTTTATCTACTCTTAAAAGTTAACTAAATTTAACCACATTTTGGGATTCTCCTCTTCATGCCATACATACCACAATTCATACCCAGTCCAATAGCCAAAGCGAACTCAGTTTGAGATAAAAGTTGCTTGAATGCTATCTCTATTAAGAGATGTTTAATATTACTGATATTTTTGTTTTTCTGTGTTTTAAAGGTACAATAGTTTTTTATGCACAAGCAAAATTTGCTATGCAGGAACACTATATATAAACACAATAACCCAACATAATACTAACATAAAAATAATAACATTGAACAACTTAAAAGAATGTAGTGAAAACCTCGAATAACGGTTAAGGATAACCACAAACACAGGAAAAGAAGAGAAAAGAAAAATAATAATAATTTGCCCCTCGCATTAATATCTAATTTTTTTCATAAAGGGGACTACTGTAGGTCTATCGCAAAATGTATACGGCTCCGAACCAATTGACTTTTAGTTTCGAAATTAACGAGCGATTTCTATTTTTAAATATATTTAGTTAAAGGACTTGACTTTGGATACCATTTAATTACTTAAAACTTAAGTTTTAAGTGTACCGCTGAGACCCGAGCCAACGAGTGGTTTGGGCGTTTTACAAATTCTTATTTTTAGCTGTTTCATAGCTAAACAACTCTGTTTTTATCGCAACTCCCTAAAAAAAAGTTTTTCCTTGTTAAATTTCCTGTCTCTTGATACCCATTACTGCTTTCTACATGAATTCCTTTCAATTTTAGAGCTTGTCAAACCTGTGACTATGATATATAAATTTATTTATTTATTTATTTCTGGCTATTCTATCATAAAATGTTTTTCATGGGGTTGTTTAACCTCCCTCGCAACGTTTAAGGTCATATAATGGAGAGGACCTACAGCTTTACGTGAGATTCGAACCACATAATCTGGACGCGGAGGACGGTGTCCCATCCAATTAAATTCTCGGAAACGAGATTACAATATCTTGTTTTCTGGATTATTCGGATAAATTAACAAGGAATTGTTACCTATTTCTTTCATTATTTCCTTGGTATCTGTCACTGCCTGGTGGTAACTCAAACAGTTTCCTAGCTAGCTATTTTCCTAGTTAACTATCACTAACAGGTAAAAAGTTAATACGAGGGGTGGTACGAAAGTAATGCCTCTTATTTTTCAGTTCGTAAATACAATAAGAGGCATTACTTTCGTACCACCCCTCGTTATAGTGGACAATTTTTTTTGTTTTATTTAAAAAACAACAACAACAAAGTGATTAGTAGGACCCCACATTTCAAATAACCTTTTATGCCATGAATAATTGTTTTTGTAAAATGAAATTGTAAATAAATCTATAAATAATAGTTAAACATAGGACTAGTTCGTGTAGCGTATAGACTCGTCAGATATTTGGGCGATTAATTATATTAACAGAAATCTATAGTGGGCTCCAAATAAATTTAACCTAACCTAACCTAACTTACAAAAAACACTTACATGTGGTTGTATGCTCTGTTGGGCGATTTATTTGGAGCCCAATATGGATTTCGGCTACTATAATTAATCGCCCAAATATCTAAGTATACGCTACACGAACTAGTCCCATGTTTAGAATGGGAAAGAAAAAATTATTATAAGATAATTACTCTAACCTAACCTACAAAAAACACTTACATGTGGTTGTATGCTCTATTAAAAGTCTAATAAACAATTTATTTTTTTAAATAAAAAAACATTATCCACTACTGTTAATTTCAGCCTCACTAACACCACGAGGAAGCATATTTTCATTTCACATATTACTTAAAGACTTTGGTTTGGCCATAGCCTAACTAATTAGGCTTAGTTCAGTGGTGGCGATACTTGGTTGTGGGCCCCTGTGCGAAACAGATTTTTTGGGCCCCCATTCCCGACACAAATCTAGTTTGATTATATCAGGTCATCCCATAAGTAATGTCGTTTTTTAGATCGGAATTTGAAGGACAAAAAAAAACTCAACTGATACTTTTTAATCTAGTATACATTTTCCATCGGAATCAATGACACTCTGCCAACGTCCTACAAGCTTTTCAATGCCATGTTTATAAAATTCAGGCGGTTTTGAGGCAAAAAACGTAGACTGGTGTGCAGGTCATCTAAAGAAATATACTGTTTCTCGTCAAGATAGTTTTGCAGACTCCTGAAGAGATGATAATCTGAAGGCGCAAGGTCTGGAGTATATGGAGGGTGTGGCAGTTTTTCCCACCCAAGCTCCTCAATTTTTGCAGAAGTGATCCGAGCGGTATGAGGACGTGCGTTGTCGTGGTCGAACACGATTCCTTCCCGATTAACCAAAGGTCTCTTTTCTTTTAGTGCAGTGTTCAATCGATCCAGTTGTTGACAGTAGACTTAAGCGGTGATTGTTTGGTTGTGTGGTAAGGTTTCAAAGTGTATTACACCACCTTTATCCCACCAAACACTGAGCAACACCTTCCGAGGGTGAAAATTTGGTTTTAGCTGTGGTGTGGCTGGTTCTCCGGCACAAACTCACTGTCGACGGCGCTTAACATTCTGGTACAGTATCCACTTTTCATCACCAGTCACTAAACGGTGCAAAAACGGATCTTGGAGTTCACGGGAATGAAGAGCTGTGCTAATGTTTACCCGCACCCTCAGATTGTCGACCGACAATTCATGTGGCACCCATTTTCCTAACTTAGGCACTTTCCCGAGTTGTTGCAAATGTCGATGGATGGTGAACGGGGATGAATTGAGTTTCTGGGCCAATTCTTCGACAGTTGTTGAACAGTGTTCTTCAAGTGCGGCTAACAGCAGGTCATTAAACTCAGCAGGGCGTCCAGAGCGTGCTGCATCTATCAAACAGCAGTCACCATTCCTAAACTTTTGAAACCATCTTTGACATTTCCTCACATGCAGAATATCGTTGCCATAAACTTCCTGAATGTTTCGCGTTGCTTCAGTAGCACTATTCCCTTTTTTGAACTCGTAAAGCATTATATGGCTGATATGCTCTTCTGATACCGCTATGTTTATGAGGGGTTCACATAAAGCAAAACACACGTCTTCACTGTATGTAGCGAAACACGATAGATCTCCTCTTAGATATAACCTTCGGAAAATTTATGCTTAAACAGAGAAGGACTAGTTTAAACTTAATATATCGTAAAAAACGACATTACTATGGGATGACCTGATATATCGGTACCGGTTTGATTAATGACCGGGGCTAAAAACTGATTCAAACAGAGGTCTGTAGATAATGAGGGCACGTAACAACATTTATTAATTGAACACCGCACATCATACAAACGAAACACGCATCAAAATAGCAAACATTGAGACGGGAGTAAATACTTTTTAATACTTTTATATATAAATACTAAATACACCTTTTCCTAATGTGTAATTAAATATAAAATACAAAATTACAGCTAAAAAGAATGCAATTAAATTCTAAACACATTATTTAAAATTTAAATGCATCATGATAGATAATCTTAACTCACATGACAGGTTTACAATACGAGCTTACAACTTTAATTAATATATAAAAGAAATTCAATTAAAACTACAACTAAAATTTAAAACTTTTCCTCCTTGTTTTAAGAAGAGCAAAATTCATCAATAATTTTTGGAATGTCCACTTTACATGTTTGTTTATTCTCTATTAAGAGAACAGCTAATCCTGAAAGTCCGTCTTGCGTCATGGTATTTCTAGTCTTGCGTCATGGTATTTCTAAGGTATGTCTTGATCAGTTTGAGTTTGGAAAATGACCGGTCGGCTGTCGTGACGGTAACGGGTATAGAGTAAGAAATAGCATAAAAGGCCATTAAAAGCTATGTAAATACATGGAAACTCGGTAAAAGAGTGTGATTTTTAACTACAAACATAGTTGCCAAATCAAAGAAAGATGATATTTCTTTTATTTCTTCTTTGAACAGTGAACGAAAGGACAATAACTGATTTGGAAATCCGTCAGAAATATCCTCTGAATACATGTTTGACAAAGATATCACTGCTTCATAAAGATTCTACTATCCAAAGTTAGATATTTACGCGATAGACAGCAAATGCTTCTTGTTATTAATTCGATACCATTTTAATGGCGCTCCAATTGTGAAATAATAATGTCAATGCTAGCATTAAGCACATTCACTTGAAATCGCTTCTGGGGATCTGTGAGTCGCTGATCAGTTGCCCATTCGTCGAATCGACGAGAAACTTTGCTAATTATTTTCTGTTGAAATTCTTTATTCACACTCCCAGACTCGAGCAAGATTGACAGCCTCTAACAATGTGCCTGTGGACACGTGCATCTGCTAAATCGCTTTATCTTTGTTAAAGCGCTTTAAGGTTTCCCACCAATTTTTGTGTCATGTCCATAATTCTATAGAATTCTGTATAACATCTTTGTACGGTTATACGCCGTTTTCATACGAAGGTTAAAAACTTCTCCAAATTAGGCGAAAGTGAGAATCTTAATTACATTACATTTTGAACTAATGACATACGCACATAAATATTTTTTCACCAATATAGTTTATTTTATAGATGCAAAGTATATTGTTTATTGTTTTTTATGACCAGGGCTTGGTGGGCCCCTGTGCACCACACACCTTGCACACCATATATGGCCGCTACAGTGCCACTGGCTTAGTTAGGCTATGATTTGGCTATGCACTTTTCTTCCTTTTAAAATCTTTAATTTTGTTCTTGTACTCTGGAAACATTGATACACAACATATTTTATGTTTCGCATTTCCAATGTAATTTTTGAAAGTTCCAACAATAAAAAAACAAAACATTTTTTATGATATTTTAATTTTGAACCAAAATGAGAAATTTGCAATGACGCCAAACGAAAATTTGATCACACTTAAAGAGATATTAGAAAACGTTAATATTAGTGAGAAACTTTCGTAATTTGTGTACTAGACATGACTCGTTGCTGTTTTATGAGAGTCGATTCATATTCGGGTCCTTGAGTTCATAATTATATATATATATATATAATATATGAAATGAACTCAGAATGGTCCCCTGAGGTGTTTTATGATACACACAGACCGTGCATGGAACAGGAACTCTTCTTGGATAATTAAATCCACTATAGTCCGAATAAGTAATGGTAAATGACAAATACCATAGTTATTCTTTTTCATGATGCTAGCCCAACGTGGGCAACGGGTCACTCGCAAAGAGGTCCCATAAATATAGCTTCCCTCACCAGCTATCTGCAAAGCAGACAGGATCCAGCTTTGGGACATGGATCTAGGGTTTAAAGCAGCCTAGCCCTGCTACTTTTAGAACCCCAATATAAGCAAAAGACTCGCTGCCTTCACGTCAGACTGAATACATCAAAGAAAAAGGGGTAACTATTATATTTTTAGACAAAAACCAAAACTTAAACCTCAACTGGCAGAATTGAGCGTCCACTTTTCAAGGCACATAACATGTCCGTTTGAAGATGGAAATGAACTCAGAATGGTCCCCTGAGGTGTTTTATGATACACACAGACCGTGCATGGAACAAGGAACTCTTCTGGGATAATTAAATCCACTATAGTCTGAATAAACACCTCAGGGGACCATTCTGAGTTCATTTCCATCTTGAAACGGACATGTGATGTGCCTTGAAAAGTGGACGCTCAATTCTGCCAGTTGAGGTTTACGTTTTGGTTTTTGGCTAAAAATATAATAGTTACCCCTTTTTCTTTGATGTATTTAATCTGACGTGAAGGCAGCGAGTCTTTTGCTTATATTGAGGTTCTAAATGTAGCTGGGCTAGGCTGCTTTAAATCCTAGATCCTGTCCCAAAGCTGGATCCTATCTGCTTTGCAGATAGCTGGTGAGGGAAGCTATATTTTTGGAACCTCTTTGCGAGTGACCCGTTGCCCACGTCGGGCTAGCATCATGAAAAAGAAAAAGCTATAGTATTTGTCATTTACCATTACTTATTTGGACTATAGTGGATTTAATTTTCCTAGAAGAGTTCCTTGTTCCATTGCATGGTCTGTGTGTATCATATATATATTATATATATATATATATAATATATATATATATATATATATATATCGGTTACTGATTGATGGCGTGGAAAATGCAGTTTAGTAATGAATAGGACCACCAGAGAAAAAATATACACCCTTCAAGGTTTAATCAGCACCAACGTTTCGGAATGCACTAATTCCATCTTCAGGGCTAAAATAATAAAAGACAAATTTACATACAAATACCAAATACAAAATACAAAATGCAAGTTAATTAATAACAATTTAAAATAACAGTTAAAATTATAAAACGGTAGCTAAGAAAATGTAAAAACATTACAACTGAAAGGTAAATAGATGATGTTCTTGTTCATTATATATACAGTATATATATATATAGGAATATAAACCAGTGGAAAGTAGAAAAGGAAGACTGTGTCGTGTTCCCAAATTAAAGGCTAGACAGGGAACATCCTTAACCCTGAAAGAAAATGGTTTTGTTGTGAGAGGACCAAAACTGTTTAATCAGCTGCCCAGGGCCGGATTAAGCATTGTTAGGGCTGGGGGCAATGAATATTTTCGGGCCGGTGTCACTAGAAAAACACAATTCTTTACCTGATACATCATACATGAGTGATGTGATCAGCTGACTGGGATCGATCAACAGAAAACGAAACAAAAACAAAGATGTGATTGCAGAAAATGTATACTTTGTTCACATAAATGGGATACTAAACTAGGTTTTGTAGAAGCGGAATCTAGAATTTTTTTTTCTTTCTCACGGTCAACCAATTATTTCAACGGTAGATTATAGCGTTTACATAGTTTCTTGGGGTCGGTCAGCATCTTGGGGCCGGGGGAAAATGCCCCCTTTGCCCCCATTATAATCCGCTACTGCAGCTGTCCAAAGACCTAAAGAACAGAGTGGTGTTGCGGTGGACTTCAAAAGAAGATCAGACGCCTTGCTCAGAACAATCCCCGATGAGCCGGGCGTACCTGGCTATGTGAGGTGGAGAGTACAAGAAACCAACTCACTACTTCACCAGGCCAACTCGAGAGGAAGGGCGACAAGCTTGACCTTTGTGAAATGAGGAATTATCGCACGGAACATTTGAAGGGGGTATATATATATATATATATATATGCGCCTCGGTGGTGTAGTGGTTAGCGTCGCTGACTACGAATCCATCGGCCCCGGGTTCGAGACCCGACGGCAGTCGGCGCGCAGCAAAACCCAGCTGTTCATCCTTCCACACGCTGCTGATGGGGCGTGGTTCGGATTCCACGTTAAACTGTAGGTCTAAGGTGGAGTGAAGAGCTTGACCTTCGTCAGAATGAACAATTCGGGCGGGAGCTAACCAAAGGTTATGTCGTATACAGGGTGGGTCAGAAGTTCAGAAGTCCTACCTCAAAGGATATCATATATTTAAGTGTATGTTTACTTTGTATTTTCTTACAGATGTTACGTACAGTTCACAATTGATAGTTATAAAAGATGACGAAATTGTGCAAAAGGACTAATTCCACTTTTTCATATATATATATATATATATATATATATATAATATATATTATATATATATATATATATATATATTATTATATACCTCCTTGAAATGCTTCGGCAACAAATTCTTAAACTTCAAAGCAATGAAAATACTCTCACGAGATGTAGTGTACCCAACCTTCAAAATGTCATCGCGCGACCTACTTTTATTTATGGCCTATTTGGACCCCTACTTTAGGGGAAATGCCATACAGCTCTGCTCTTCCTCCTGCTGTAAACCAAGTAATGATTTTTAGCATTTATTAAATAATATTTGAGACGACATGATGACATCTTTTACATAATATATATTATATATATATATCATAACTTCATCACGTTATAAAAAATATTATAAATATTCGATAAGTGAGTATTGAAATTAAATGCAAATATATTTTTTCAACATATTTCTAAGTACTTCAGTTCATTTGAAGTATAAAAAATATTGATATATTTCATAATAATAATAATATAATAATAATAATAATAATAAAATTTTATACAGTCAACAATATTAAAAAAAAAAAAAAAAAATGGCTGCCGTAGGCGATTACTAGTTTATAAAATGAGGTATTATGAAGTATAAATTATTGTTATGAAGTTTATATTTGGAATACAAACAGTTTGTATCGTGAAATACAATGCATTTAAATAGAAAGTAAATATAAATACGTTACTGAGTTAATTCCACAGATGTTTATATTACCAATGGAAGTGTACTCTTCACATGTGTATTTTAGTCATATTGAAGGATCAATTTTTTTTCCATGATTTTTCTACAATAAATATATATATATATATATATATATATATATATATATATATATATAATATTATATATACTATCTAATCAACAAATTATAAAGCTAATTCTTAATTAAGAGCTACGGGATTCCCTGCACATCATGAAATCTCAACCTCAACGCAGACTTTTGCAATGTCTAACATATAAACATTCTATGATAATAATAATAATAATAATAATTATTGAGTGGGATTGTTTAACCTCCTTCGTAAAATCTATGCCGCTGAAATCTATCAAGTTTTACGCTGTTGAATGCATGATGAAGTTCACAATCACGTGTTCTTCTTAAATACATTCATCACTATTCTCTTGGAAAGAGTATGGAAGCAACTTTTTAAATGCTGATGAAAGCCAATATTTTACTCTACGAAATATTCAAGTACCAGTTTCATGCCCATGAAGTTTTGTAATACATTTTTCTCAATCTCCGAATGTGAAATATGACTCCAAAGCGCGCCATTTCGCGTGAAATAAAGCGTATTATAATAATGTTAAAAAAAGAAGTCTAGATATGTTCGAAATTGGTGAAAAAAAAAGCCGAAGGTTTTTCAAACAGGCGCTCAAGATCTAATCACCACATACGGTGAAATTGGTACAAGTGATGTTGAGAAGACCATCAAATCTGATAGTGAACACCTGATTATTAGATCACTAAGTAGCAGACGTAAATCCAGCGGCCGTCCTACGGCAGAACTGCAGGAAACTATTTACCCGGGTCAAAGTTGACTCATTCACAATCAAAAACAAACTGCGTCAGGACTCAGGAGGGGTTAAAAGAGTACATTGAAATTAAAACCACAGTTAACCGTAACTACAACGAACTCTTTCAGCTCTTCCTGTTGTAATTTATGCAGGATAACTATAAACGTACATTTCCACGGAATTTTCATTATATTAAAATCTTTAAATAAAGTATTGGAATTTGCGCATTTTTAGAAGACGTTATATTTACCCTCATTTCCGATTTGAAAATTCATAACAGTCATACGCTTATCTTTGTATCTTGAATTTTACACTTTAGAGAATTCTTTATTTTGAAGATTGTACACTGTAGAGAATAGTTTTAGTATTTATTTAAGACAATTGATAAAGATAACCATACGAGTCCCCGACAATCTGATAACAAAGTAAATTTCTGTATGGGTTTTCCAGTATGTGGAACATATACAATATAAAGGTTAAAACTAACCTTCCTTGTTTCAAAAACTAGTCTCCATTTTTGTTTTTAAAAACTAATTTTTCTTTTTAAAGAAAACTAATCTCTCTAAAAACACTATTTCTTAACTTTTGAAAGCTAATCTTCACTTTAAAAAAAAAGAGTTGTTATTCTTATTTTTTTTAAAGAAAACTAAACTCTCTTTAAAAATAAAAATTCTTTCCTAAAAAACTAATTTATCCTTTTTAAAGGAAACTAATTTTCCTTTTATTGAAAATAAATTCTTCCTTTAAAAAAAACAAAAAACTAAGCTTTCCTTTTCTTATGAATGCAAAAGCAAGATTAGCTTCTTTTTTTATGACCTTATTTACTTAATATTAATTTATTTTATATTTATATTTATAGAATTTGTTACGTTTTCAAGTGCAATTATCTTCTTTTATTCACGTTTTACTTTCTCTCTCTGAGCCAGACCCAAAGTGATCACATTTGGTGACGTTTATGGCCAATCCGTGACGTAAAGGCATTGGAACATCGGTAATGATTGTGCAGTTTTAAAGGACCTCACGTTTATAGATCGATTTTCTCATATACTGAAAATTCATTAGGTATAATACATAGTCAAAAATTTACACACACACACACACACACAATTAAGGTTTGTATGAGACAATGATTCAAAGGTCGGAATGCTTTCTCAGACTATTTATTTGAATGTATATAATGCATATATATATATATATATATATGTGTGTGTGTATGTGTGTGTGTGTGTGTGAGTGTGTGTGTGTGTGTGTGAGAGAGAGAGAGAGAGAGAGAGAGAGAGAGAAATCTTATACAAATACATAAATTCAAACGAACGCTGGTCAAATGGGGTATATTTTCGTAGAAATTAAAAAAAACGCTTAAGTTTGAATAATTTTTTAAACGATAGCAATAAACGAAATGAAAAAATCACGTTTCAATACGTTGAAACATGTTCAAAACAAATAAAAATCTTACATTTCCATTCTTTTCCCGTTTCCCTTTCGTTGGTAGTAATAAATAGTATTACTATTTCAGTTTATATATATATATATATATATATACTGCATGAAAAAGAAAAAGGAATGAAGAGTGACCTCCCAGTTATACTCTATATAGTGTATATATGTATATATGGAAATCGTGCATGTTCATGATATTCCATTTATGGGACCCCAACGTTGCACCAGATAGTTTGAATAAAGTGTTGGTCATTACCTCGAGTGCGTGAGGGTTAACGCATAAAATGCCTTTTAACGCGAAAGCATTATGCATTTTCTCGGTTGTTTAAATATATGACAAGTTGCGTAAACTTTTATCCCGTCTTAGTGTCTTGGCTAGCGCTCTCACCTTCTACTAGAAAGGTGGTGGATTCAAACGCTGGTGGGGAGGGAGGGCGGCGGGTTTTTCATAATGAAAAATCGTGCGTGTTCGTACGTGATATTCCATAAATTGTGATTCACGTTAAAAGCTTTGTTTTTTACATATCTTTTATTTTATAGCCGTTAAAATCGCCATTCTTGGCCGTTAAAAATGATTAAAACTTGCCAAATCTCGGCTTCCACTCGGCTCGCGAGAAACGAAGATAAGATGTAAATCTTACTTTTAAAATAATTAAAATGAGGCCGCGTTAAATTATGGAAAACATCTTTTGGGGTTAAGAAAACGACCACCTTGCACGCATGGTCAAGTGAATATCAGCATTTTAATTCACTTATTCACTTATTTACATACCTCGAAAGGGGAAAAAAGTGTGCATTTTCTATGATATCGTGTTTTGTATCACCCTGTTGAGTGATTGAATCTCCATACCTTTATCTGTAAGAAAGTTTGTGAAACTGTGAATCAAGAAGCAGCTCAACAGGGTGATATAAAAATACTCTTCTCGTTTACAATTTACATTTCTCATGTCATAGGGATCTTTAACAATTATATATATATATATATATATATATATATATATATATATATATATATATATATACATTTAACTGCAAAGAACACGCAGTATAAATAACGTAAAGAACGACGCTTGTATAGGAGATATTCCGCGCAAGACGAGAGAGAGAGAACGAAACAAATGAAAAAAATGAGGTAACCACCCGGGAATCGAACCCGGGATCTTCCGATTGCCGGTCAGATGCGATACCATTACACCATGGGCCTCACTCTTCCAAATGCCGTAATTCTTCTACATACTCGCAGAAACCAATGCCCCAAGGGGGCACCTCCCGCATGCCGTAACATTATATACATTTAACTGCAAAGAACACGCAGTTCTCTCTCTTTCGTCTTGCGCGGAATATCTCCTATACAAGCGTCGTTCTTTACGATAATATATATATATATATATATATATATATGTTAAACACAGACCGTGCATGGAGCAAGGAACTCTTCTGGGATAATTAA
The DNA here is from genome assembly GCA_023014485.1 of Bathynomus jamesi. NCBI lineage: Eukaryota > Metazoa > Arthropoda > Malacostraca > Isopoda > Cirolanidae > Bathynomus > Bathynomus jamesi. The sequence continues at coordinate 82,397 of JAJOZX010000702.1, read as the reverse complement.
ATCCACTATAGTCCGAATAAGTAATGGTAAATGACAAATACCATAGTTTTTCTTTTTCATGATGCTAGCCCGACGTGGGCAACGGGCCTCTCGCAAAGAGGTCCCATAAATATAGCTTCCCTCACCAGCTATCTGCAAAGCAGACAGGATCCAGCTTTGGGACATGGATCTAGGTAGGATTTAAAGCAAGCCTAGTCCCACTACATTCAGAACCTCTATATAAGTAAAAGACTCGTTGCATTCACGTCGGATTGAATAAATCAAAGAAAAAGGGGTAACTATTGTATTTTTAGCCAAAAAAAAAAAAAAACTTAAACCTCAACCGGGACATTGAGCGTCCACTTTTCAAGGCACGTAACATATAAGTTTCTCAGGGGACCATTCTGAGTTTGTATATATATATATATATATATATATATATATATATATATATATATATATATATTCACTTCCAAAAGTTCTTCCCTTCTTTCGTGAATGAAAGACAAAGATTTAGTATTTCCACAGATTTAAATTCTGAAGATACTACCCAGTTACCATGGAAACCAATTTATGTGTTTAAAGGCAGCCATTTATTTAGCAGCGAATTATTATTATTATTATTATTATTATTATTATTATAACGATACAATTTATTAATTTTTTCTTCTCTTCTAAATAAAATGGTTGTCTTCAAAATGCATCAGGATCGGATCCCGCGTAAAGGTGTAGGGTCCTTTCAATCACATGACCTTTCCTGTTACAAAAAAAGTTAAACATCCAGAAAAAAACACCCTCAAAATGCATCAAGTTGGTTTCCATGGTAACTGGGTACTATTTTGGAGAACTTAAATTTATGAAATTGCTAAATCTCTCTCACATTCATGGAAAAAGGATAAGACTTCTGTAACAGAGTGAACCGAACACACACACACACACACACACACACACACGTGTATATATATATATATATATATATATAAATATATAAATATATATAATCTCTTTTCTATTTCAGACATCTAAGCTATCATAATTGATTTTTTTTACAATTGCAATAAACTTGTAATGATGTTTTGAACATGTAGATCTCTCTCTCTCTCTCTCTCTCTCTCTCTCTCTCTCTCTCTCTCTCTCTCTCTCTCTATTTTTGATGTACTGTATATGCAGATACATGAGAGAGAGAGAGAGAGTTTAAATAATTAAAATAAAAGTAAAATTGTCTCTCCTAGTTTTTCCCCCTGAATAATAGCAATATCCTCCAAACTTAAATCTTACTTAGGGAATACAATTTCTCACTATTTTAACACTGTCCACTAATGAACAAAATTCGTATTTTAATATTCGACCTTAATTAAATTTTAGGAGACCTTCACTCCTTATTCAACTCAATTAATGGAAGCCCCCTTTTGTAAAAATATAACTTCTGTATCGCAATGAACATCGATTAGGCTTCATAAATCGGGTGCCCTAGATTTAGCTTCCTTTCTCCGCAAAGAATTGTCTCTGGCCTCGTTCCACGATGCCAAGAACGTTAAAGAGGTCAATTGACCTTGTATGTTGAGGATCAGAATCCAAATGGAAGCGAATATATATAAAAGGGTTCGGCTGAAGATCGTCATCACAGACTTCGAAAACAGTTCGTCCTGAACGCGTCGGCTCACTAATCGTAAAACTTCTTTCAGATTCAAATAAATAAATATTTTAATAAATAAATAACTAAAATAAATTGAAATAAGTGAAAATGAAACTACTTCTGATTTTTGGTGAGTATTTTTGTGAAATATTTAAGAAATAAATTTTTAACCCTTTAACGACGACCGTTACTTATTCGTAACGTTTCAAATACACGCATTCATAACTTAACCCAACAAAAAATTCCGGGGTTAAGGGGTTACCTGAGAATCAGACATTGGTTTTTACGTGAATTTTCATTACAGGAATTTTGGTTCTGCCTTCGCCGATAATTTTGGAAGCAGTGGCGGTCTCAGCAGTGGGTACTCTGCCCCCTCCCAGAATGGCGGTTTTAACGGAGGCTTAAATGGGGGAGCCCCAGGGGGCAGCTACTCCACCCCTCCCGGAAATGGATTTGGCAGTGGAGGTTACGGAGACTCTCAAACACAACAGACAATCGAAGAGCTGGCGGAGAGCATCCCAGGGGGAGGCGTACCGGGAGAAGATTACCCCATTCTCTCCGAGGTACCAGAGACGGGATTCTTGTGCGAAGAACAGCAGTTCCCTGGTTACTACGCCGACACCGCTCCAGAAGCTGGTTGTCAAGTGTTCCACATTTGCCAAGACAGAGGGGCCGCCGGTGTGCAGAAGGACTCGTTCCTCTGCCCCAACGGCAGCATCTTCAACCAACAGTACTTCGTCTGTGACTGGTGGTTCAACGTGGATTGCTCGAGAGCCCAAGACTTCTACTCCCTCAACGAGTTCATCGGACAAAAACTGAATGGGCAAAACGGATATGGAAACGGCGTTCCAGTAAACGGAAACGGCGTTCCAGGCAACGGAAACGGTTACGGAGGCAGTAACGGCAACGGAGGCAGTAACGGCAACGGAAGAAATGGCTACGGCAATGGAGGCAGTAACGGCAACGGAGGAAATGGCTACGGCAATGGAGGGCAAAACGGTGGTAATGGGTATAGTTATTAGAAAGGCACATGGTGCCAAAGGGTAATTCCAACTATTATATTTCATTATTTATATGCAAAACTTTAAAGAAAAAGGAAATAGAATGCCATCTTTTATTTTCCTCTTTGGAATATCACGTGACGGATATTTTCATTACAAATTGAATTGTTCTGTTTTTAACTCAAATAAGGATCCAAACGTGGGAAAAAAGAAAGAAAGAAAAACAAAAATAACAAAAACAGATAATAATGACATAATTCCTCGTTTATCTTTCATTTCTAAAAAATAACTGATAATTATAATGATAATGATGAGCTTTATCGGCAGGATTGTTGAAGGTAATAAACGATAAGATAAATACAAAATAATAAATTTAAAGAACTAAAAATTATGACTGAAAGAGAAATAAAAATAAGACACTTACTCAAACAAGTAGTAATAAAAACTACCCACAGTTAACTCTACAAAAAGAAAGGAAATAAAAATAAAAAGTACACGTAGTGGCAATACCAACATATATATGGTGATGACAATGATGACAATGATGATTGTATATTCACTGAATATACATGAGAAATGGATCTATGAATTTTATTTTATAACAGATAAAAAAAGGTGTCATCTGTATATTTTTATCAATATTTATACAAATATGTTTATCAACTTTAGATGAATTGCTCTTGCGTTGGGAACATTTGTTTTAAAATTGACATGAGTTATACTTTGTGGCCACTTTGTAACATCGCTCCCCATTAGATCAGCGGGATGAAGCGAAGTTGGATCTGTCCAATAGTTGGAGGGATGACCGTCTTTTGCGTTTGGATAATGTAGTGACTCGTAGACAGTTCGGATCTCACTTCGTAAAGCTGTAGGTTCCCTCCATCACACGACCTTTGACGTCACTAGGGACGTTAAACTACCCTATTATTAATACTAAAGCTGACACGATCTAACTGCATGAATTCTCTTTCGGTATTCCTCTTTGAAAAGAGTGATACACCGTTTTTCATAGAATGAAAACGCCGTTTATTTCTAAACTTTTGCTTAATCACCTTTTGTGGTAGAACAAAGAATGAAGCGGAGATGGAAAAGGATGTTAATACAGTATATCTCCCTTAATGATCTCGGAAGGAAGCGAGTTGCCGAATCAATAGTATAAAATATTCGACTCTTGGCTATAGTCTATACGACTCACGAAGTACATTTAACTCTTAAATACTGTTCATTTTTTGAGTTTGCTATTTTTAATATGAATTTGTGGGATATTTATTAAAAGCAATCATTAAATATCTGATTATCGTAAGAAGTGTGTAATTTAAACGACCGTAGAAGAAATTATCATTATACTTCAGTTTAATGCTGAACACACACACACACACACACACACACACACACACACACACACACACACACGTGAGTATTTACATCTTCGTTTTCATGGCCACACTGTCCCACCGGAGTTAGGACAGTACAGAATCTGGCTCTTCTTTCATTCCACTATGTTTCTCTTTCAGTTCTAGGATTAGGAACACAACCCTCGAGTACTATTCATACAAATATTATTGTGTACCGCTCGCGACTTCTCTGCAGAGAGTAGAGTTCCTGGGATTGTAGTCGAGACCAGTTAGTCTCCACCTTTCAGTTCCTTTCGTTTCGTTTGCAATGTAATACTCAATTATTGGTAGGATTAGACTCTTCCATAATCTTAGCATGATGTTTGCTTTTCTGCTTTGGAAGTTCCTCCAAATAATTCATGTGTGTGTGTATATATATATGAAGTAATGGGATATATATATTCATATACTCATTTTCATATATATGAACATGAGTATATATGAATATATATCCTTATGGAATAGTAACGGAATAGCATCTGAAAATGTTTATAACTTTTACAGAAGTCTTCGCGTACGGAGGCTGGACATCAGCTCATGTTGGCTTAGAAATTATGAATTGTTCACTTTCATTTCTTCCACCAATTGACCTATCAAGGCTATCACAGATAAAAGAAAATATTTTTACAACTGAAATCGAAAACTATTTCGTTAAAATATATAGTATATACTGTAAATGCTCATGGTGCATTTAACTTTCACATTTCCTGCTGCGAAATTTTGAAATATATTTATCTGACAGTTTCTAGCAACAACTACCGTCAGGTGTTGACTGCCAAAAACCAGCAGCAGCCGAATAGTGTTGTGCGTAATGGCATTCCTAAATTCCTTCCTCGCCCGTGACAGGAAAAAAGCAGTTAAGAAGAAAACGAACAAAAGTAGGGCAAACAGGGATGGACTGTGAAATTGTCGAAACTTTTGTAGTCGCAGAATCCAACCAGTGCCCCGCGCAATCAAGGCTGGAGTTTGACCCATCAGGTTATCCATATACTTTCTTTGGAAAAATTAGAATTTTTGCTGGATGGACCCGCTACACTATAAAATACCAACGCTACAAAAGAACAAATTACGCCCGACAATCCTCAGCTGTATTTAGGCAGAATGTAGCAAAAGAAAGGCGGCTTTATGAAATTTTATTGTATATTTCAACTTAAAGTTTCCATTCTGAATTTAGAGAATATATATTGGAAAACAATGCTACTGGTTAGCTTTATAATTAATATTGTATTGAAAGAATATTATAATCTGTAGAATATTAATGAACAAAGAATAACAATTATGAACTTACAAAAAATCTTGCCAACTTTAAAAAATGGTTTGACTATTAATTAACTAGTCCTAAAGCTGTTAAAAATGAAAGAAAACGCCGCAGTGCTTGACTGCTCTTGCAAGGAGGTTGGGAAATGCTAATGACGACCCAAACATCTAACTATAAGCAAATAACTGAAATTATGATTAAAGATTTAACATAGCATTCCTTCTTTATGAAAATTAAATATTTGTTTTCGGAAGCTAACGTGACAACAAACATTGTAATCTACGTTACTGCAATATTACAAGATCGCTTTTTCATTTTAATATATAATTTTTTGTTTTCATATGCTCACAAATTACATTTTACTATTCATAAAATTTTAAGGGGAATATCAGATGATTAAGCCCACTGAAGCTATTTAGGAGGAAGAATGACCCCTGGGGCAATGTGGCCCGTGATCCAGTCCACGTACGGAGATACTCTCGTGAAGCCGGTGATGCCTCCACATCCAATTCCAAAAATCATTATTCCCACGATGGTATGTTCACAAGAAATGGAACTCACATTCTCCCTCTCTTGCGCAAGGAGAGGGCTTCCACCGCCCTGTTGGAATAGTTAATGTTCGTATTTTAGCAGAAAGACTCAAATAGAACTAAATCTGACCTAACCCTAATGCGTAACTCAACCGAACTTTACCCTAAACTAACGCCATTTAATAGAAATGAACTTGGTCTAAATTTCGCTAACTTATAAAGTATGATAAATAACTAAATAACTAAACATTTTGAAAAAGTAAAGAGAAGGAAAGAAATAGAGAGTCTATCTGTAGAACGTCTGTCTATAGCTCCACTTAACTTCGACATTACAGTATTATTTCTAATCAATTGTATATATTTCTATCCTTAGTATATGAACTGTCATTGTATTAATAATATTTGCCATATGGACTGTAGTCTGCCAATAAACCTTTTCATTTTCATTTTCATTTTCAAAGAGTAAAGTGATGATCAAACTCAAAATGAAAACGCCAATATTTTGGACAACTGCACTTAAAAACTCGAATTGAACACGCAAGAATTTTTTACTTGGTTTGTCTTCTATTACCACTTTCGGCACGGAGCAGATGTCGAACTTAAAAAAAAAATTGAAATATTATTGTTGCTGTTGAATTAAATTGCCTTTCAGGATCTGAGGAAGACCTAAAACATTAGGTTAAGCGCCATGTGGACTTATTCCTGTATTGTTATGGTTTTTATATTGTTAACTTCAGGAGGTATGTTAGGGAGTGTTGAATCCAATTTTACGACACCGAGGAGGGGAATGGATTATAATATATAGTAGAGTCTCGCGTTAACGCGACTTATGATAACGATTATTTGATAACGCGGTACCCTAAATTACACCCATAAAAATGCATTAACGCGGACAGCAACGTGTTAACGCGGTCCCAACCTGAAAAATCCAGATATTATTTTTGAATCTCCGACGCACAGCCTCCCGGCGCCAGGAGTTAGCCGCGTCCTCTTTCTGGAAATTTCCATCCGTAGCGGCCGAGGTGGAGGAGGCAGGGGCTACTATTATATATTTATATTTTGTAACGTTGTTTTATGCATATGTGCAGTTTTTTCATGAATGAACTATTTACTTAGTCTTCTGTTTACCTATTTCACTATTTTAAGTTTGTGTTTTACAATTTAATACAGTTATTGAGCATTTTTGTGTTTATTTTTTGGACTCTGGTCCCTGGTTCATGTGTTCTACATGTATACATATGTCTCATTAACGCGGATCGTGTTAACGCGCCTCTCAGCAGTCCCTATGTAGCGTTAAGGCGCGACTCTACTGTATAATATATATACTGTATATATATATATATATATATATATATATCAGGGCTGTGCGGGTCTATCACTTTCGGGTCGGGTCCGGGTCTGGGTCATTTTTCTAATTTACTTTCGGGTCCGGGTCCGGGTCATTTTTCTAATTTACTTTCGGGTCCGGGTCCGGGTCGGACCCGAAAGTTCACTTTCAGGTCCTGTCGGGTCTTTCAGTATATGACCCAGGTCTGGGTAGGGTCCATTATTAAAAGTGTAATAATTATAATGTGGTATAGGATAGGTAATAAGACTGCTACCGTAGCTACATTAACATGTTTTCTGAAACAAAGTAAAACATTATATGGCTATACGGTAGTAGCCTAACCATATATATTAATTAATCTGATTTTGGAAGTGTTTGAAAGTGGGTATATTAATTGTATTAATATTTAATAGTAACTAGGTATAGTTATACATGCATTGCTAAGGGGCAAAGTACGATGTTTGATTGCTCTCTTCAGCCCCCTTATTCTAAATTTTAATTAATTTTGTGAAAACAAATTCTATATTTTTTGAGTGAACTCAAATGGAAATTATCATCTTCTTGCATTAAAATTAAATACTTTGTTTATCTTAAAAAAGCAAAAATAAAACCGATAATATGAAATAATTAGTCATTTGGTAGTAATATTGTCTTTATATTTTGAGGGCAACATATTCTGTGAACTCCTTTAAAACAGATATTGATATAGCGGCATAGCCTATACTTATTTCTCCTAGAATCTAGATTGAAAGTTGTGGCAAGACAGGAAAGAGATTTCTGAATTTTTAACTGATTTTTTTTATTTTGAATATACACAGTATATATATATATATATATATATATATATATATATATATATATATATTATATTATAATATTATAATATATATGCGCTTCTTAACTGAAATATTTTTATTAGGACTATTCTACACTATTTTATTTGAGAAGACTTTATTCCCCGACACCGTTCGATCGCAAACAATACTGCGTCTAATAATGATTGCGAAAGAGAGTTTCTTTGCGGGTTCAGAATGAAGCTTAGCGCGGAGAACAATCTTTCAACGCTAACTTGTGTGCACGGAGTAGAAAATGTTACCAAGGCTGCCTGTTTTAATTCTCCTCCCATTTCCATCCACCATTTCATGGGATCTTGATGGATCAGTTTCCCAGCTGAATCTCTCTTTTTCGCGAGGCGAGGACATTTTTCAAACTGTATCACGCCTGCATCAAACTTCGCACTTAGTGACGCAGTTTGAATTCGTCCTTCCTTCTGGAGAAGTCTTTCATTTTGTCGCAATTCTTTTTCAACTCACAACTCACAAACAAACAATAAAATATATTAGGATTAGGCTATTCTTCCGTCACCGTTAACTCTCCACTTCCAGTGAGTCATTTGGAGGGTGGAGTGATAATTCAATACATTGTTGCCAAATGTAATGGACTCTACTACTGTGCGCTAAAGGCGCACACAAAATTTGTAAACTAAAAACCCGGCTGTGCGGGTCCTTCACTTTCGGGTCGTGTCTGGGTCAATTTTAAAATTCACTTTCAGGTCCGCGTCCGGGTCTTTTTTCTAATTCACTATCGGGTCCGGGTCCGGGTCTTATCTCACTTTCGGGTTAAACCCGGGTCTGGGTCCGGGTCCGGGTCCGACCTGCCAGCCCTGATATATATATATATATATATATATATATATATATATATATTGTGTTTGTGTGTAAAAAAGCCAGAATAAGAGGAAAATCTTAAGTGACAGGAAAAAGGAGGAGTGCCCTTTAATAAAAAAAAATTCCTTTTACTGTCGATTTTACTAATTTATTGTTTCTTCTCGAGACTGATAGTTGTACATTATATATATATATATATATATATATATATATATATATATATATATATATATATATATATAGTGGATTTAATTATCCCAGAAGAGTTCCTTGTTCCATGCACTGTCTGTGTGTATCATATATATATATGTGTATATACACACACACACACACTATTTATACACGCGAAAGGCATATGGCAGAAATGTCTATGAGTACTTTAAACAGCTACGTAGAATGTATAGCAACAAAAGTTGAAAAATTAAGTATGGTACTAATTGTAATGTACAAACCCCCAAACACGCCAACCTCAAAATTTTCAGATTCCATTACAGAGGCAAGAAACTTGGTAAAAGATCTACACTCTCCAACCCCAAGTATTTTTCTCTGTAGGGATTTTAATTTTCCATTCATGAAATATAAAAGGATAAGAAAAATTACATGTATACACCAGGACAAGGGGGGGCCGGGAAGACCAGGAGCGGGTAAAAATGCTACTAGCTCTAGCTGATGAATTTATGTTAACGCAAGAAATAACAGAAAACGCAAGCAAAACAACTGCCTAGATTTGGTATTCACAAACAACAGTAACCTAATTGATAACGTAAAAATACCCCCAACTATAATATCGGATCACAACATTATTGAAATAACAACCAATATAAAAGCAACAGGAAAGGAAAGAATACGAACAACAGAAATAAGCAAATTTAAAATTTTTAATTTTCACTCCAAAGTTATAAACTGGGAAGGTGTTGCATCCAGCATGGAAGTAATAGACTGGAAAACCATCTTCGAGGCCAAGACAACGGAAGAGATGCTAATGACCTTAGAGGAGAAGACGCTGGAAATTGTGGAAAGACATGTCCCCAAAATACAACAAAGAGGAAAGAGAAGCAGGTTCGAGAGACAGAAGAGGTCATTGTTCCGAAAGAGAAAAAGAGTGACTGCAAAATTAAGTAACTGTAAAGATAACAACATTAGATAAATATTAAATGATAAACTGTAGAGTATCGATTGCGTCATACAGGAACTAATTGAGAAGCATACAGAAAAAGAAAACGACGGCGCTATAGAAGCGATAAAGGTTTAACTCAAAGTACTTCTATAATTTTGCAAAAAGGAAGTCGAAAAATCATACGACTATCGGACCTTTGAAAAACGAAAACAGTGCTTTATCTGATGATTTAACAGACGTATTTGAAATATTAAGAGCTCAGTACGAATCATCTTTCAGTATCCCAAAAACTGACAAACTGATATGCGATAGAAACGCGTTCTTTGAAGAAGAACTACAAGGGGGAAAGTATAACGGACTTCGACTTTATGACAGATGATATTACACAAATTATAGGGAAACTAAAAGCACACTCAGCGGCAGAACCGGACAAATGAAATCCTACACTCATCAAAAATTGCAAGAATGCAATCGCTGAGCCCCTATATTGGATATAGAGACGATCACTAGACACGGGAGAAATACCGGGCATCCTGAAGAGCGCGAGCATAGTCCCAATATATAAAGGAGGAGATCGATCAGAGGCCAAACACTATAGGCCAGTGTCGCTTACATCTCATCTCGCTAAAATATTTGAAAGAATAGTTAGACAAAAAATCTGACTTTTTGGAAGCTCAGAAAAAAATAAATGATAACCAACATGGATTTCGGTCCGGCAGATCATGCCTATCACAACTAATAGAACACTACAACAACATTATTGATGCATTTGAAGGTAATGAAAACTATGATGTACTATACAAAGACTTTGCTAAAGCGTTCGACAAGTGTGACCATAGAATCATAATACATAAACTGAAATACGAGTATATGGGAATAACAGGAAAAGTAGGGAAATGGATATTTAATTTCCTTAGTGAGTGGCGGCAAGTCGTTACAGTACAAGGAATATCTTCATCAGAATAAAAAAATTTGGGAGTTGTAATGATTGATGATGCGAAATTTGAAACAAAAAATAAGATAGCAGTAAACAGAACAAAGAGAATAACTGGGCAGATACTGAGAACCTTTAAACGAAGGGATAGGAATATAATGATTCCTTTACTAAAAACGCTGATCATACCCAAATTGAAATTCTGCTCGCTCCTAACATGCCCATATAAAAAAGAAGACATTAGACAGCTAGAAGGAATTCAAAGCTTCACAGCCAAGATCACTGGGTGCAAAGAACCAAATTATTGAGAAAGGTTATGTGAATTAAACCTGTATTCACTGGAAAGGAGAAGAGAGAGATACACCATTATTTACACTTGGAAAATAATGGAGAAACTAGCCCCTAATCTTACTCTGAACCATATAACTCCCCAAACAAAAGTGGAAAGTAGAAAAGAAAGACTGTGTCGTGTTCCCAAATTAAAGGCTAGACAGAGAATATCCTTAACTCTGAAAGAAAATAGTTTCGTTGTGAGAGGACCAAGACTGTTTAATCAGCTGCCCAAAGAACTAAGGAACACGAGTGGTGTTGCGGTGGACATCTTCAAAAGAAGATTAGACGCCTGGCTCAAAACAATCCCCGATGAGCCGGGCGTACCTGGCTATGTGTCACTGTGTGATTCGAAGATTCACTTTGCGAATAATCGGGGTATGATTTGCGAATATCGAATATGGGTGTTTAAATATCACTTGCGAATAAGCGGGGTTGCGAATAACGAGGTATTGCTGTATAAAAAAGGCGAAAACGATGTTTTTGTCTTGCGTACCTGTTAATAACTTTTTTTTATCAACATTTCAGTGAATTCGTCTGGGCCTCACGTATGTTCATTCTCTCTTACAATTTGCAAAGGAAAATTTTTTCTTCCGGGATGGAATTCCACCCCACCCACTCTCGGCACACTACATGGATTTAACCCTGATCGGGGATTCTTTTTTTCTTTTGTTTTACGCCGTTTGATGTAGTTTTTATTCCAACAGAATTCTGAGCTCGTAAATACCAGCATGTCTTTTAGTGTGGTAATAATATAAATGAACAGAGTTTAGTTGGAGTAAAGCATCTACTCTGGCAGTTAATGAGTCCTGTAAATCATATTTAAAGGAGTATGGAAACGTAACTGAAATAATTCAATCACTTTCGTCCTGTAATTATGGAAATAAAATGTGAAAAGGTGAAAAGCAAAGAAAAAGGTAACTCTACAACTGAATGGAGAAGATTCCAAAATCCAATCTTAAACTATATTTCAAATAATAATTGTAAATCTTTTTCAATTTAAAAGTTCGTTTCACTCGAAAAAGCCACGTTATAGGTTAGGTGGTTGTGTAATAAATTTATTGTAAACAAATATGTATGAAAAAATAATAAAATAAACTACCGAGCAAAAGCCTCCTCCTGACTTTCCAGCGCAAAGAATGTTTTCATGAATTTTTCCTTTATTATTATTCACTTTTTCAAAGTACTTTCTACATTCATTTTCGTCAACGACAGGAACGTTCATTTTCAGAAGAGTTCGAGAGAATTTAGAGTCTGCTGCAATAAAAAGAAATTTTTTCCACATTTTAATATGTATATATAGATAGATAAATAGATGTGTGTGTGTGTGTGTCAGTGCAAGGTCGCGATATAAAGTGTAAATTAGTTCATAAGAAATTTTGAACGGGAAATTAGCCAGTTCGTAGTTTATCGCTCTCTCTTCAAACAAGGCAATAAGCTTACTAATTGACTCATTTCTGTTTCACAAAAGTATGAAATTTTATAGAAAATTGGATAGATTATTGGTCTGATTATTGGCCAAATTTTAGGACATGGACCTACTAGACTCAACCTACTAGAGAACCAAACATTATTTGTTCAAATGAATTACCGATAAATACGTACAGGAAAAAGATAACGAGGTCCATGCAGGAACGGTCAAAGAGCGAGTAATGTAATCTTCTGTGGGATCAGTTGGCAGACACGCAGGAAGAACTCTTTTCGTTAGCACAACCTGATTTCAGGATATAGTTTTACCCTGATATGTCTTTTTAAGTTGTGTTTTATGATGGATAAACATAATTTTTTTACAGTAAAGCAAAATATGTAAAATACATGAGATTATGTCTCACCGGCCGGTCTAGTTTTAGAAGAGCTATATCATGGTGTGTTTTGTTAAATTTTGGGTGAATAATTATTTCTTCGATCATCATATACTGTTCCACCGGAGCGTTGTCCTGTTTTTCGAAAATGAGAAGCGATTCCCCAAATAAACCGATCGGAACGGGACCAACCACTCGGGGAATGTGCCTTGGTTCAGTATCGAGGAGGTCATGCTCGCCAAGTTTGACTGCATACTGAGTAAATCTAAAAAATTAAAAAAATGAAGATATTTTTCAGTTTTTATAATTTATTTATTTTTTTTACTAAACTTTTAAAGAGTGTTACCAGGGGCGGATCCAGGGAGGGTAGTCTTGGAGGGACCACCAAACGGCCATCATGCCGAATATTTTATTTCATCTACATTTTTTTATATACCATACGCTTCACCCACCATACTGTGAGGCTCAGACCTTCTACATGACATTAAGTAGTTCCACAATATACTCGTGTGTGTGTGTGTGTGTGTGTGTGTGTGTGTATTTCGCAGCCATCTCCTACCTAAAAGAAAAAAATAATATATTATAGTCAACACTGAAAATTCCTATGATGCGCGACTTTTTACCACCCTGTGTGTATATATATATATAAAATACTTACTCAAGATAAAATATTTCAGTCATTGCAGAAGTTCGCCCCAAAATTCACAAAAACGCGAACAGATAGCATACCCTCAGTGCCACGGTCTTTTCTGCTAATGCTCCTACACAGTGTTGCCAGATTAAAAAATTGGTAAATTCTAAAATTCGGTATACTATATAATTATACATGGTACTAATAGAAAACGATATTTTAGGAGGGACAAATACCTACTGAGCACAATGGCATAAAATTTATCGTAGTTGCATGAAAACTGGATTTTATGGGCAATTTTGGAAAAATGGTGTAAAGCGTTTTATGGACTTCAGTAAAATTTCGACTTGGTTTCCGTTGGAGATCTAGCCTAAGGGGGGCCCCTCAGGCCCACCCTCTGGATCCGCCCAGGGTTGCCCTAAGCGTTTTAAGCCATCGTGAAGGGGTCTCTGTACTGAGATACAGTTTGGCCCCTCGAATGAAATACCACTGCGTGAAAAATACGATATGTTAATTTCAAATTGTTTCGTTAACATTGATATAGAGTTACATAAACTCACTTCCTAGAGCTATGCCACAAAAAGGATTGTATTATTATCGATTTGATATGACTAATTAAATTTTTTTTTTTTTTTTCCTCTGTGATACTTACTGCAATGTGCAAAGTGCTGCTGTAAGTACAAAATATGGAGAAATTAAAGTTGCTCCACAGATCCACTGTAAATTCTCGTTGATACGCCCAAGAATTACCTAAGAAAAGTAAATACAGTTCAGAGTCTGATATCAGGGTTAATTCCTAGTTTGGAGGCGTCCTCTTAATATGCAACGCATTATACAGTGATGGGCAGTATCTAGATACATGTATCGCCGATACGTATCGATCGATACTTTTGTATCGGTATCGGTATCACTTTAGCTACTTGACAAAAGTATCGATTTATCGGTATCGCTAAGGTCAATTTTCTTAAATGTATCGAAAAAATCGATACTTCGATATATCGATACATTAATAAGAATTTTTAAATATTTAAATAGATGTTATAATATGACACTACTGAGTTATATTTATGAATATACATAAATAATAATATTAAATATTTATTTAATGACAGTACCACTCTACTAGTCACGTCACACAGTACGGCGCAACGTTTAAACACGTTTGTACTTGTGTTATTGAGATTAATTAACCATAATATAGAAAGAGCGTATAGCTAGAGTGTTTGAATTCGGAGGCATTGCGTCATTGTCAGCCACTTCTCAATGCAGTCACAGTAGAGTTCACTAAGCGGTTTGAAAAGTTTCTGTGCCTTGATGCGTCGCATGAGTGTAAAGCAGCAATACTGGCATCGTCTTCAAATCCTCTGTTCAAGTTAAAGTGGATGACAATAAAAGGCAAATTTAATACTAACATTGTCAAAAAGAGGGTTCAAGAAATGTTGGTTAATGCTGTTAAGAGCCTCAGCGAGCAGACCCCCCAGCAACAACTAAGTGATGCTGCATCTGACGGAAGTGCAGATGATTTCTTCTGTTATGAGTCTGCTTCCACTAATGTCTCTGTAACCCAAGATTCCACTGAGATGAAAGTTTTACAGTATCTGGGTGACGGAAGTCATTCTCTCCAATCTCTGAGGCAGTACTCAGGAATTCTACGGGTCTTCCTGAAGTATAACACACCACTACCATCCTCTGCTCCTGTAGAACGGTTGTTTAGTTTGGCTGGTCACATTCGCGCTCCAAAAAGGAATAGACTGTCTGACCAGATGTTTAGCCAGCTGGTATTTTTGAAGGGTAATAGTAATTACTTTTAATTGTTAGTGTAATATTTTCAGTCATTCATGTATCCTACAAAATTAAAACATACTTTCATTAAATAAAGCAATTGTTTTTATTTACATCTATAAAACCCATTAAAATGTCGTTGATTTTACTTACAGTGCGTACAAATTACTAGTATAAACAATAATATCTAAGACCTACATATTAAATGAATAATTATAAAAATGTACCGGCGATACATGTATCGGTATCGGTATCGCTTAAGACATCTAGAAAGTATCGGCGTATCGGTATCGCCTAAGACGTTCTTCATGTATCGATGTATCGGTATCGCTTTAGCGATTTTCATGTATCGATGCCCATCACTGAACGCATATGTATAAATATTATATCATTGGATAGGCAATAGTTTATTTATGAAGAGTGTTGGGTGGAAATTTTATAATTTTGTTTATTTTATAAATAAAAGAATAAATGTTATGATATATTTTTTACACCCATCTTCTTTCTGTATCAGGAGCAAATCTAAGCTTTTAGGTTTTCGTTTCCAACTCATGCGCCTCGGTGGTGTAGTGGTTAGCGTCGCTGACTACGCATCCATCGGCCCCGGGTTCGAGACCTGACGGCAGCCGGCGCGCAGCAAAACCCAGCTGTTCATCCTTCTATACAATAAAGAAAGTGGTTGTGGCCTCGTGGTTAAGACGCTGGGCTGCTGATGGGGCGTGGTTCGGTTTACACGTTAAACTGTAGGTCTAAAGTGGAGTGAAAAGCTTGACCTTCGTCAGAATGAACAATTCGGGCGGAAGCTAACCAAAGGTTATCAGTAATGTTAACATTAAGATATTAATAGCAGGTAAGGGGTTTTATTATTATTATTATTATTAAGCATGTTATTATTATTAATGCCTGGGTTAGATCGAATAATGCCCAGTTTAGGTCGAATAATGCCCGGGTTAGGTCGACTGATGCCCGAGTTAGGTTAGGTTCTTCTTCCACCTCATAATGTTCATAAAAAAAAAATAATTTCCAATCCAATGGTTTAATTTTTATACAGTACATGTGCAATAAAAATTTGAAGGACGCCTCTAAACCAGGAATTTACCCATATTAGTGGTGGCTGAATAGAAGAAATTGTTAATGCAGTAACTTATATTTCCCGTTAACATAAATAAGTTTAAAATTTTCTTACCATTTCTGGAAATTGTCCAACGTCTGCCTCGACTGGAATTTCTCCAGTCTCATTCAAGGTCGTGTCAAACAGGCATTGTCCTTTATGTTTCCAATAAGGTTTCCAAAATTTACACACTGAAAGGGAAGAACTGTTAATTGTGATAACTATCGGGGGAGCCTATAGTAGAGAGCGCGCAGATTTCGAATTTGAAGCCTAAAGCCCCTGCCTTGTGTGAGAATAGTTGTGATTCATCTTGAGGCTGTCGGTCTACTAATCTGTGACATAATCACATGTACTGTAACTAATGAAAAGAAAGTTAAACTGGATTTCTTAATAAAAAAATAGTTTTAAATCCAACATAAAAAATTACTTTTTCAATGATACAATTTAATTTACAAAACATACTGTAAATAGCTACTCATAGACTCGAGACCCGACACGAAACCTGGCGCTACTTTTGATTTTGGGCCCCTTTATCCCCGATCACCTCCTACTCTATTTTCCAGCCCAGACCCTGGTGTTTTGACACCTCATGCAGCCCTTCTTCGGGCCATGCATAGAATTACAACAGAAATTTAAACTGTAACTACGAGGGTCGGTCAAAAAAAAAGTTTACACGGCGTATAATTTCGTAACTAAAGGACCTACATTGATTATGTTTGTATCGGATGAATTCGTTAATCATTGCTGGCAACACTGCACGTCGATTCGGCTGCCATCTATCGTACATTGGTTATATGAGTCAAATGAACATGGCGGCTCGAGTGGAACAGTGCCCTGTCATTTCTACAACGATATTTCGAGTCTGTCAGTGGTCAAGAATTTCTCGAGCGCATTGTCACAGGAGACGAGACATGGGTTCATCACCGTACTCCTGAAACAAAACGTGTCAGCATGGAATGGAAACACCCTGGGTCCCCGCGACCAAAGAAGTTCAAGATTGTGAGGTCCGTCGGCAAAGTGATGGTTATTGTGTTTTGGGGCCACAAAGGCGTTTTGCCCGCAGACTTCATGCAAAAAGGCACAACAATCGATGCAGCTGCATATTGTTCAACAGTGGAACGTTTACAAGCGGCCATAAAACGTAAACGTCTGGACTGCTCCGTAGGGCAGGGCACTGTTCCAGTCGAGCCACCATGTTCAACTGACTCATATAACCAATGTACGGTAGATGGCACCCGAATCGACGTGCAGTGTTGTCAATAATGATTAACGAATTCACCTGATACAAACATAATCAATGTAGGTCCTTTAGTTACGAAATTATACGCCGTGTAAACTTATTTTCTGACCGCCCCTCGTACTTTAGGCACAGAGAGACATAAAACCTTTAAAGTTCAGTATATGTAGGCCTAAACATAATAGAAAATAAAATAAACACGTTCAATACACTGGCTTGCTTATCAGTATAACTAACGAAAATGATATTAAAAATGCTTGGATGAATAGCAATGTATGCTATGCAGCGTTACATAAACAAATCGAATTTCATAATGTCGACATTCGACCTTATGCAAGTATGTGGATTTCAAATTTCAAACTACATTTCAGATTTTCATTGAAAATGACTGACCTAACCTAAGTAGACCTAACCTAGCCTAAACTAACCTGGCATAATGTAATCTAACCTAACCCAACTGAACCTAACCTGACCAAATTTAAACCAACATTTCAGGATCGACATTGTGCAGATCGACTTTGTTTCGTTACTCAGTTATACCTCTCCTCTTTCTAGGTCTTTTGAATTCTGAGAAATATTCACTTTCTTACATTCTTTTGCGACTGCAAACGGTCTTCTGCAACAGACATATTCTTGGCCCTTGTGATCTGAACACGTCTTCGTGATACCATTTCTGGTTACGACACCTCCATCTCTTGAGCACGATGGTGCCGTCTCACAGCGCCCTAATACCCCATCCTCAATTTCACAGCTATCTCCCGGGGCTCCCTTTCCTTTGATAACTGATAAGAAAGTAGTTAGAAAAGGATCTTTTAAAAATTTTATGTAAATGAACATAATCAAACCCCCTACCCCAGCCCCGCGGACTGAAAAAATAAAAGACATTCTAAATCAATAGTGTGTTCATGATTCCGACTTATTTCGTATGCGGCGCCAAGCTGTATCATTTTCAGTATCCACAAAAGTACCTGCAATATTGTAAATTTATTATTGGTACAGTAATATCGTTATTACTGCAGGTGCTTTTGTGGATATTAAAAATCATACATCTTAGCCCTCTTACAAAATAAGACAGCATCATGAACACTATTGATTTAGAACTTCTTTTTTTTTCAGTCCACGAGTGGAAGGAGTGGGGTTTGAAACCCTGATTACATGTTGGACAATACATTTAAGTTAAAAATCTGGGCCTAAAGAAATAGCTAAATTGAATTGAATAACCTCTATTGATAAAATAAATAAAATACAAAGATAAAAATATAAAGGGGATAAATCTGGAGAACGAGCTGGCCATCCTGAAGGTTCTCGGCCAATTCACCGTCCTGGGAATGCTTCCTCTAGAAACATACGTACAGTACAAGTAAAATGAGACGTTGCACCTGCTGAAACACTGCAGGTTGCAATAAACCTGAATAGGTATTGACAGGAAAGGTTCACTTTTGTAACCATAGTTATAACTTATAATGCGATATTATAATATACAACATTTAGTAAATAAACACGCATTTTTTTTTTTGCATTTATTTTTCTTTTGAAACATCACAAACTACTTGTGAAAAAAAACTATATAGGGCTATGGGTTGATTGCCTGTGCCCTCATCCGTTGGAAATTTCCAACAGACTTCAATGGAGGGTTACCGACAAAAGCCCTATGCTTTTTCGTTAGAGAGTTATAAATATGTAGGTTGTTAAAGGACCGTTTTATATTTAAGTGATTACGGTAATTTTAGCGCCCGGATTTGGGAATCCTTATGTTAATGAAAATGAAATTGCCTCACCTTATTTTTGCTGGGTCTTTGTTTGCTTCGATGTAGGGCGTTACGATCATTTTCGGTGTAGGGCCGCCACGATGGAGTTACGCGGCGAATTTACTTAAGGTAATTAATATAGGCAGTCACTATATAAACCCCTGAAGGAATAGGCCTATCCTTTTATAGTCACTAGGTTTTATATTATAAGGAATTCACTCAGGACTCTAGGGGGACAAAGACATCCTCCGCGTTTAAAGCTTCGCTGTAACATAAACAGCCCTGAGAGCCGTTCCTTGGTTCTGGTGTATTATTTGCCGAACTAGCATTATTTTTGTTTGGTCTACTCTTGTGGTAGACTAAACAATAAATTGGGTTTTCTTGTTGCTATGTGAGGCTGATTCATACATACAGGTTCTTTGTACGTATGGCAATTCAATTATTTCATTCCCAATAGGCTATGTCGCCAATCCCGAGGCATTTTTGTATAGATATTTAATTCAATTAATTAATAATTTATATTTAATTATGAAATAAATGTACCACATATGATACCATGTTGTGAGCGCGTATAGTTTTTCCATACTACTCTAAACTGTTCTAAACTACTCTAAACTTAACTACTCTAAGCCCCCTCCGCAGTGACTAGGTCGTTGTTCCAAAAGGTCCGCCTTTCTACAATTTCGACCCTCCACCCCCTTGGGAAGTTCTGGCTCCGGGACTGATCATACATACATACATATCGGCAATACTACACCATCAGATATAAAGACATAAAAAAACTCAACTAAAACTAAAAAACTTATTTTCCACCTCTGAAGATAAAATTATGCAGTTATTATATGATATTACTTAACCAACCTTGTGACAAAGATTTAGGGTTTATGATATAAAAATTATGGCCTAAACTCGAGGGCCTAAAAAATATAAGGGCCTAAGGCTACAGCCTTATTAGCCTAATGGTTAATCCGGCCCTGATTGAAATGCATATCTGCCGTCGTACTTTTATCATTAAAAAAATTAATTTGCATTAGATTGTGGGAAAAGTTTCCCACACAACAGGACAACAGGTGACCCATCACAGCAAAGGTAAAGCAAATTTAAGTTAAAAGTTTTATTTCTTGCATAGTACATATAATACATTTTAAGCCCATTAATTACAATCAAAGATAACTACACTTCGTGTCTGAAAGTCTTTCTAGCTATTGTTATAGCACAGAAATAGCAATAAAAAATTATGGATCTGCAGAACATACGTCGTTGTTGCTTCTGAATAAACTGTTTTACCACCACGTCTGTGTCCATTTAGATCAAAGCTGAGCCTTGGCTCTTTTTCCGCCCACTAAAAAAAACGAATAATTTTCTCAATAATAACATTAAAAATTTGTCAGCTCAAGGGGGAGTTACAACCCCAGTAACCCCGCTTCTAGATCCGCCCCTATATATCAACGTTGATAGATTAAGTTTGAGTGTGTAGAAAGGATTCACTGCTTTACACAAAACACTGTTCTACCCATACACCCTTTCAGGGTACGAACAGCTTGCAATATCATTGCCAAGTACTCACAGGTCAAAGTACTGATGACAAAGCTTCTGTACGTGATTTATCACTACTGGCAGATATATATATATATATATATATATATATATATATATATATGCACTAAAATCACAAAATAACACGTGACCTTATTAATAAGCAAACAACCACAGCGAAAAGGAAACACAAAGTCCGAGCGCTTTCGTGATATATTCACATATATCACGAAAACGCTCGGACTTTGTGTTTCCTTTTCCCTGTGGTTGTTTGCTTATATATATATATATATATATAAAAGCGCCTCGGTGGTGTAGTGATTAGCGTCGCTGACTACGAATCCATCGGCTCCGGGTTCGAGACCCGACGGCAGCCGGCACGCAGCAAAACCCAGCTGTTCATCCTTCCACACAACAAAGAAAGTGGTTGGTAGATAAATGGGTACCCTAGGTGGCCAAGTGGTTAAGACGCTGGGCTGCTGATGGGGCGTGGTTCGGATTCCACGTTAAACTGTAGGTCTAAGGTGGAGTGAAAAGCTTGACCTTCGTCAGAATGAACAATTCGGGCGGAAGCTAACCAAAGCTTACCAAAGATAAAGATATATATATATATAGGCCTACACACAATGGCTTTCTTACCTTTGGTACAATCTATCACAGAAGTGAGAACTATAAAACAAATGATCCAAAAGTAATTGGTAGGCCTACACGTAACATAAAACTTTTTAATATTCTTCATTTGAACAAAAAGAAACACTTATTTCATAACTTTTTTTTTAAGTAAATCGAGATGTCTCTCTCCGTCTGAAGGAGTCTCATTTAAATATATTTTGTTTTACAGAATTGTTTTCATTGAGGCTCTGATTCGGTATCCTATCCTTTTGTATCCCTCAAAGTATTTCCACCCCTTACCTCATATCCTTTCCCACTTTTACCATAAACATAAGTGTATAAACAGGATGCCAATCCCGCAAATGAAAAGTTTGATTAACACCATCGAGACTACGGAGAGCTGACAAAAGTAAATAGACCCTTTGATTTTTTTCATAGTTTTTATTTGATATTAAAAGTTAATAAATAATAGATTTATTGAATGAATATATCTAGAATCGTGTTACTTTCCCTTATGCATTATGTAAAGTTGACACACGTTCTGGCATTCCATTGATGAGTTTTGCCATTTGTTTTTGAGAACAGTGATCATAGTGTCTATTTAATTTCGTCAACCCTCTGTATAACATATATGCCTGTCAGGTAAATGTGGAAGTAAAAGCGTGTGTATAAATTCATTTAAGGAGTATTAACCCTTTACTGCCTGAATTTTGTTCAGCAGCGATATTTATGGCAACTTTGTGTTAAATGGGATGTATAAGAACCCTCCCCCGCCTCACACACTCCCCATGTTCAAATTTTAAAAAGTATATAAATCACGATAAAATTATATACAAAGGACCTGAATTTTGTTCAGCAGCGATATTTATGGCAACTTTGTGTTAAATGGGATGTATAAGAACCCTCCCCCGCCTCACACACTCCCCATGTTCAAATTTTAAAAAGTATATAAATCACGATAAAATTATATACAAAGGACACATCCGTCCCATCCAAAACTGTGAACTATGAATGTCTTAATGGCAAAGATTATTTTATTTTGGCCATTTTAGATTATACGTCTCAATTGATACGCCTTCTTTTAAAGGGGAATCGTTCTTTCTGGCTGTAAAGGGTTAATATTAAATAGTTTATATTTATACTAAACCTTTAATGAGTTTTATTTGATGTATTTTCATAGTTGTGATGATTACAAATAATTTAATTACGGTAGCATGCAAATTATCCCGTTTTGTTGCCACTTCGAGAAGCAAAAACATTTTGGTTCACTGCAAAGCACGCCGTTAAGGTAAAAGTAACAGCCTGGAATCTCATTTCCTTATTGTGTACTACTATTGTGTACTTTTACATTTTTTTCGATTTCCATATTCTAATAGAGACAAAAACTTGCGCATGCATGAGAAAATAGCCTCTGCAAAATCTTAGCTTAATAGGTAATCATCTTCTGCCCCCGGCAGAGCGATGAAAATCATATTTTAG
The DNA here is from genome assembly GCA_023014485.1 of Bathynomus jamesi. NCBI lineage: Eukaryota > Metazoa > Arthropoda > Malacostraca > Isopoda > Cirolanidae > Bathynomus > Bathynomus jamesi. The sequence continues at coordinate 59,286 of JAJOZX010000702.1, read as the reverse complement.
TAGTCAAAAACGTATTTTAAACCCTAGCCTAGAGTCATAAAATTTTGCGTGTGTGTTATTTCATGCCTAAGCAACGTTATAAATGCTATGGGAAATATATAAATGCATTATTTAAGACAAAGAGCCGATCTGAAAATATGTATATTTTCAGATCGGCTCTTTGTCTTAAATAATGCATTTATATATTTCCCATAGCATTTATATCGTTGCTTAGGCATGAAATAACACACACGCAAAATTTTATGACTCTAGGCTAGGTTTTTGACTCGTTTTTGACTACTAAATATGATTTTCATCGCTTTGCCGGGGGCAGAAGATGATTACCTATTAAGCTAAGATTTTGCAGAGGCTATTTTCTCATGCATGCGCAAGTTTTTGTCTCTATTAGAATATGGAAATCGAAAAAAATGTAAAATCGATCCACCCTATAAAATAATGTGTAGGGTTAAGAGTATCCCAAGGGTCACCGGAGCTCGAACATTGACAGGATGAGTGGCCGGGCCAACCTAATCCAAGAGCCAGCAGCAAGGAGCGAACTCAGAGCCTCACTTAAAGATCATAAGTCTCGAGTAAGTCTAATTAATAGTAACCAAGAGACTGTCCGCATATAAAACCAAAAATTCTAACTTAAAAGTAACATTTTGATTGAGAATTCATTGTTTTAAACATTAAACGAAATGTTTACCAATGTTAAATCTGTTTTTAAAATATTACAGTTTAGCCCTTAAACCCTACCAGGGGTACTGGTGTACCCAAGTACCCCGGGTATTGTTAGCGGAACTTTTATAATGGGTAGGTACATGGGCTGGTGTATAACCAAAAGTATGAATAATGATTAAGCACGTCTTTATATCATCAAAGTAATATAAAATACTGTAGGTTTGTGTGTTTTCATGGTGTTGTTTTAACCTTTTTGCAAAATCTAAGCCGAGTTCATTCGAAATTTGATTTTAAATGTAATTTGATATTAACCATGTTGTAGTTAGAATATTAGCACCTAATATAAATTTTTAGAAATGTAAACTTCTTCACTATTACGAAAGGATAATAAATAGTTACCGATTAATTAGGCATTCCTTTGTCTGGTTTTCGTAAAAAGATTTTTATTAGGAAGTACCAAACTAAGTATAAAAATTCACTTAATTAAATAAATTACATGAGAAAATTAAAATTTTGAAAAAGCGCCCCCACCCACAGGCTTAAGCAGACCAGCCAACGCAATTAAACCAGCCATGGACTGTCCCAAGCCAGTTTGAGAAATAGGGAAGGGGTGCAGTGACGAGTCCGCTGCGTGTAATGTATTCGGCTCACCCAATTCTCCTTTTAAAGGGGATTTGTTTTTTTTCGGTTGATGGTTACCACCCTTCTCAATGACCCTTCGTGGTTGAAGGATGTAAAATGGAACAACCAACCAACCAACGGAATTGTTTGCTAGCGCTGGCGTGTTGAGCGGACTGAGATTAATAGTGTTTCGTTTGTTGACGTTAGTGGAGGTAGTTTTGGTGCTGGTGGATACGTGAAAATTTGTTCGATTTTGCGGCTCGTTCAGAATCCCGCTGAAGTGGATTCAGAGTACACCTGCGGAGAAGAGCTTATAATGCAAGTTATAATGCTGGAGTGGCAGTCAGATATGTTAAGGGTCAGAGGATCTCGCGTGTATTCGGAGATCAACGGGTATTAAACCTGCTGAATCGGTGTCAAGAATAGGAATCCTCTGGTTGCCTGCACACCGTGAATTTATCTAACTCACGAGGGCTAAGAACGTCCTCTCTCTGCAGTACTGTAGTAGTAATCAGTCAGAAGAACCGGAAACTGGTACAACGCTCAGGCCAAAGTAATGCGACCCAGTGCGCTAAATCCTGAATTATTATTTGAAATGGCTCCGGAACCTGCGCGCAGGTTCTGCAGCTTACAGGCTATGGAACCTGTGCCGCAGGTTCCAGAGCCCATATACGTGTAAAAGATGTGGTCGCCGACTACATGGCCGGCATAATAAATATATATATATATATGTGTGTGTGTGTGTGGGTTATAACCCATCATTTCTTCTTTCCCGGTTAGGTCAACTGTACGCCCTTGACAATTGGTTAGGTTAAGTAGTGATATTTTCGTTGAAACTAACTAATATTTTAACTAAATACTAACGAATATTTTAACGAAAATATTACGACTTAACCTAACCAATCGTCAAGGGCGTACAGTTGACCTAACCGGGAAAGAAGAAATGATGGGTTATAACCCACAAAATTAAAATTAATCGAAACGTACGTGAAAATTATTGACTGCCCAGTTAGGTCAACTGTACGCCCTTGACGATTAATTAGGTTAAGTTGATATTTTCGTTTAAACTAACGAAAATATCACGACTTAACCTAACCATTCATCAAGGGCATTCAGTTGACCTAACATAGTGTAGTGTATCATGCATGGCATCTATATTTATCGTTCATGTAATCTACTTCGTATTATTTAAGATTGATACTATAGCCTCGTACTCTCGAGTCTGTAGCTGTTACATGTATATGGGCTCTGTAACCTGCGCGCAGGATCCGGAGCCACTTCGATTATTACTATATTACCATCGCCATAATGATTCGAACGCACTGAGGTATGGGCGTTGACCTTACAGTAGTAGGGTTCTTTACAAAATGAAATTTGGTCAAGTGTAAACTTCACGCTATACATAACTAATCTACATTTTTCCTCTTATAGGGAGAGGATATTACTCGCTGATCTACGGGCGCTGGCCGTGCAGGAGTAGGATTCATTACGAAACAGTTTGGGTAAGTGTAAACTCTACGTTATGCATAGCTAATCCACATTTCTGCGAGTCGACCGAAGTTTGAAGCGATCTGTTTTATTTACTTTTGTCGTAGACTTTCCTTAAATGTTTTAAATATTTACCCTACCATTCTAGTTTTAGCATTTTTTTGGAAGGTTATACCATTCAAGTTATTTTAAAAATTGATGCATTTTTGCAGTTTAAATTCTCGGATGTTGGAACTATTACAGTATTGGTGGTCAAAAGCAAAGTATATGAATTTCTTAAAATGCACCGATCAATGAAAGAAAGCCCCCCCCCCAGCCTTTAGTTAGCTTTATAAGGCTAATTAACGAAAATATAACGACCTAACCTAACCAGTCGTTAAGGGCGTACAGTTGACCTAACGATTGGTTAGGTTAGGTCGTGATATTTTCCTTACTTATAAAGCTAACTGAAGAAGGCTCGGGGTAGCTTTTTCATTGATCCAAATGCGCCATACTGATTTTTTAAATTTAATACAAATATCGTGGAGGTAATTTTTATATATATATATAAAAAAAAAATTTGCTATTAAAGCTTTTTTGGGTAAATACATTTTGCTTATGAGCCGACTTTCTTAACTTCTATTCTGAGTTTTCGTTCACCAACCGAAGTTCGAAGCGAATTTTTAAACTATTTTTATCGTCGTTATGGTAACCTTAAGAAAATTGGAGGTACTATTGTAATTATTGCACAATTTGAAAGCTACGCTTGTCATGCAATTGTTTGTAAAATTGGAGATACTTTATTCAAGGAAATTTGTTACATATATTGGGACTATATTTTTAAAGCCTTTGTAATCACTTTATATGCTCATGAATAAAGTACGTACGTAGTTGCAAATGTATGATTCTAATTTTACATCCTTGTAAAGGTTTTGTAATGTGGTCTGATGTCGCCATGGCTCTGTTTAATGTGTATATGGATGGAGTAATGTGTGCCATGAAAGAAAGAATGCGGGAGAAAAGATGACTACGGAAGTGTTAAAAGTTAATTCATTTCCACCTTTGGTTGGGGGACAATAAAAGTAAGGTTCTTGTTGAGAGGGAAGGAGATTCGGCATGTAATATTGTGAGAGAAATGGAGAAAATTTTGGTGGGGACAAAATTTTGGTGATCCGCCCATTTTATACTTGGGGTTAGTCAGGGTGACTCCTGTATATTTGGGTTAGGTTATATACTAGGTAGGTTGGATGGTCGTTCTCGGTTGGTTGGTTATTTCCTACGTCAACTTTCGGGCAATCAGGGGTCCAAAGCACTGGTGTTCCCGAGACTTAATATTTACCATATTTAAATATATCTGGGATTTGACGAAAGGAGAAAAAGTACATTGGAAACTGAACTTAGTGAAATAAGGCAAGTCATGAGCTCAATGAAAGGAAGAAAGTACTTTAGTGTAGATGCAGCAAGGGATTTAAATGAAGATGTATTGATGCCAACACTGATGTAAAGATGTGACACACTTGTTTGGCATGGTAGTTCATCGTCAAAAGTGAGAGCAGCTGAAATGGATAATTTAAGAAGCTGACCGTTTGAAAAATTAAGTTATTCCGGAAAAGTGTGGAGTGAGTCACTGGAGATGTGTTGGTATGAACGTGTGGAGAGAATGAATTGAAAAAGGTGTATAATAGCGAGTGCGTAGGTGTGAGAAGTAAAAGACTGAAGGACGTGGTTCGTGTTTGAATAAGTATCGATATAAATGTGATTCAGGAGTTGAATAGGCATGGAAGCGGTCTGTGAGGTATGTAAATGGACAAATTTGTTTTGCTTGACGTATCGCTGGAGGTATACTCCAAACCTCGTCATGAAAGGTAACACTGGATCCCTGAGGTTAAGGTGGCACTATATTTCAGGTGGTGTGATCCCTTTATTTGTTTGTGTAATTGGTTTGAATGGTTTTCAGTTATGAGCTCAAGCATCATACCCGCCCCGGTGAGAATAGATTCTTTGATAATGTATGTTACCAGCAAACTCCGATGAGACGGTAAACCGCAGATTACCTAGGTATTCCGCGGGTTCCCCACCGATATTTGGCAAAGACCGAAATATTATTTTATTTCGCACTGTCTAAATCTTACCAGGCAATCTGAGAAATGCCTGCATAGTATGTCAAGGTCCAAAGTAAAGTGTTATTTCGGACTTTGCCTGTCATTCAGGCAATCTGCGAAGTACCTAATAAACCGGTTTCGGGTGAGGATGATCAAAGAACTAACACGCAAAAAGAAAAAAAACCGGGCATGCAGTTGACCTAACCGGGCCTTCACTGTTGTTCCGATGTCCGCCATTGAAGGCCCGGTTAGGTCAACTGTGTATGCCCTTGACAATTGGTTAGGTTAAGTTATTTTCATACAGTTGACCTAACCGGGCCTTCAATGGCGGACATCGGAATAACAAAGAAGGCCAGGTTAGGTCAACTGTATGCCCTAACCGTGTTGAAACCTATAAATCCAAGAAGTTATGGAAAAATAAAATGTTTTTGGAGATGTCCGCCGGTAGTTCTTTGATCATCCTCAGATTGCCTGTGAAGATTTAGACAAAGTGCGAAATAAAAGAATATTTCGGTCTTTGCAAATATCGATGGGGAATTCGCGGAATGCCAAGGCAATCTGCGGTTTACCGTCTCGTCGGAGTTTGCCGGTAACATATGCATATATTAAAGCTTTATGATAATACTGTATTGTAACCGCAACATGTGTATTCTGGTTGGTGAACCCGTCTTGGCGACATTGTGATTTTTGTTGGAGCTTTAATTTTCACATCGATTTTGAGTTTGACTTTAACATTTTAATTGTCTTTTCATGTAAATTCAAAAAGCAAAATCAAAGCAAAGTAAAAACCTTAGTCAAAAGTAAAGGTTTAAGTTAAATTTAAAAAGAGTATGAAAGTTAAAATTCAGCATCATAATTAAAACTAAAATTTGAAGTCAAGGTCAAAAACTGTCGGTGAAAATTTGTTTCAAATTTCGGTCCGCTCGCCTGTATGGAGAAGTTAGTTAAATCCTCATTTCGGTACTTCCATCAATTAGTTCGATAAGTCTTGTTTTTGCTCTTAATTTTAATTCACATAAATTTTCACTTTCAAAGTGAAGCCTCCATAAATATTTGTGGAACTTTATAACTGTATTAAACATTGTACATTTGAGAAGTTTGCTAAGAAATCTTTGGAACAAACGCTGAAATTTTCAGTTGACTAAAATTTTTTTCAGTATTTTTTTTACATAGTTTTACTCGTCAAACTTCTTCCCATAACTGTACGGTTGAAAGACAGTGATATATCTGCAAATATGTTAAAATTCTTGTTTTCCCGCATGTGATCTGTGTATCGATCACTTTTTTACAAAGTGATCTACTGTGTATAATCATTACAGAAAATAGTGTCGTTGTATATATACATTTCGCTTAAGGGACATCGGGCAGATTCGATGCATTCAGATGAGACTGGAGTAGGAAAACCTGAACCCCAACCAACCTAGATGCACGTAGGTTCCTATCGTTAATTCATTAATAAGTGCGTAATGGAGTGTATTACATGTGCAAGAAAGGCCATAGTGCTGCTGTTAGATGGTATAGAATTAAATTTTTAATAAAATATTTCTTCCAAATAAACAATACTGTTCTGATGTCTACATGCATTCAGACGTAAAAAAAAAAAAAAAAAAAAAAGCCCCCAAGATGAATATGACGCAAGGATTTTACTTAATTTGCAATTAAATCAAAGCCTACCAATGTAGTTCATCTACGCCCGCAATACAATATATTTCGAACAAAGTTTTAAGTGAGTATAATAGTTTAGATTTTAAATGCAGCTTCACAACTTTCGACTCCCTGGCTTTAGATGTGAAGCTAAAAATTCTGATGGGCGTTATTTTGTAAACCTACTGAGCTGCTGGCTTTTGTAGATTTTAATAAACGTGTATGAAATTTTGTACAAACGTTATCTGACTAGACAGAGGTAGGCTTTGGTTATAATGTGTTTGGTATTGTCATCGTACACTTGTATATCGTACACTTGTATATCGTACACTTGTAAAATCGTACACTTGTAAAATCGTACACTTGTAAAATCGTACACTTGTAAAATCGTACACTTGTAAAATCGTACACTTGTAAAATCGTACACTTGTAAAATCGTACACTTGTAAAATCGTACACTTGTAAAATCGTACACTTGTAAAATCGTACACTTGTAAAATCGTACACTTGTAAAATCGTACACTTGTAAAATCGTACACTTGTAAAATCGTACACTTGTAAAATCGTACACTTGTAAAATCGTACACTTGTAAAATCGTACACTTGTAAAATCGTACACTTGTAAAATCGTACACTTGTAAAATCGTACACTTGTAAAATCGTACACTTGTAAAATCGTACACTTGTAAAATCGTACACTTGTAAAATCGTACACTTGTAAAATCGTACACTTGTAAAATCGTACACTTGTAAAATCGTACACTTGTAAAATCGTACACTTGTAAAATCGTACACTTGTAAAATCGTACACTTGTAAAATCGTACACTTGTAAAATCGTACACTTGTAAAATCGTACACTTGTAAAATCGTACACTTGTAAAATCGTACACTTGTAAAATCGTACACTTGTAAAATCGTACACTTGTAAAATCGTACACTTGTAAAATCGTACACTTGTAAAATCGTACACTTGTAAAATCGTACACTTGTAAAATCGTACACTTGTAAAATCGTACACTTGTAAAATCGTACACTTGTAAAATCGTACACTTGTAAAATCGTACACTTGTAAAATCGTACACTTGTAAAATCGTACACTTGTAAAATCGTACACTTGTAAAATCGTACACTTGTAAAATCGTACACTTGTAAAATCGTACACTTGTAAAATCGTACACTTGTAAAATCGTACACTTGTAAAATCGTACACTTGTAAAATCGTACACTTGTAAAATCGTACACTTGTAAAATCGTACACTTGTAAAATCGTACACTTGTAAAATCGTACACTTGTAAAATCGTACACTTGTAAAATCGTACACTTGTAAAATCGTACACTTGTAAAATCGTACACTTGTAAAATCGTACACTTGTAAAATCGTACACTTGTAAAATCGTACACTTGTAAAATCGTACACTTGTAAAATCGTACACTTGTAAAATCGTACACTTGTAAAATCGTACACTTGTAAAATCGTACACTTGTAAAATCGTACACTTGTAAAATCGTACACTTGTAAAATCGTACACTTGTAAAATCGTACACTTGTAAAATCGTACACTTGTAAAATCGTACACTTGTAAAATCGTACACTTGTAAAATCGTACACTTGTAAAATCGTACACTTGTAAAATCGTACACTTGTAAAATCGTACACTTGTAAAATCGTACACTTGTAAAATCGTACACTTGTAAAATCGTACACTTGTAAAATCGTACACTTGTAAAATCGTACACTTGTAAAATCGTACACTTGTAAAATCGTACACTTGTAAAATCGTACACTTGTAAAATCGTACACTTGTAAAATCGTACACTTGTAAAATCGTACACTTGTAAAATCGTACACTTGTAAAATCGTACACTTGTAAAATCGTACACTTGTAAAATCGTGTACGATATACAAGTAAAATATTTTCTTTCCTCTGATTGGTCAGGCCTTGAAAGGGATGAAATATGGGCCCCCAACTGGGTAGTTCATAATCTGTAGCTCATTTTTGAGTGATAAATATTTTCCGAGATAATTTTCCTACTAATCCCTAAGGAGATACAGATATATGGTGTAACAAAAGTTCGTTCTCATAAGGGAAATAAGGTAACATAATTGAACGAGAAAATAGTTTTAGCTATATACAGTACAGGGCTTTTTAAAATAATTCATCCGATTTCAACTGAGAATACTTCCGTACCTATTAACCGTGCATCAACTGGGCATACACCACATGAAAGAGGAAATCTCCGAGTTTTACAAGATCACCGCGTGAGGGCTCCAAAGTCACGCCGTGGCCTAGCCTAGCAACAAACATTCAGTGTGAAAATGGCGTCCGCACAGCAGAAGGCGTTTTGTGTGTTGCAGTTTTCGAGCTGTAAATCGGTAGTCACAGTGCAGCGTGAGTTTCGTCGACGTTACAGAACAGATCCACCGGATGCTCTGAGCACCCGGTGGATCTGTTCTGTAACGTCGACGAAACTCACGCTGCACTGACTACCGATTTACAGCTCGAAAACTGCCACACACAACGCCTTCTGCTGTGCGGACGCCATTTTCACACTGACTGTTTGTTGCTAGGCTAGGCCACGGCGTGACTTTGGAGCCCTCACTCGGTGATCTTGTAAAACTCGGAGATTTCCTCTTTCATGTGGTGTATGCCCAGTTGATAGGTACGGAAGTATTCTGTTGAAATCGGATGAATCATTTTAAATAGCCATGTATTACAACCAATACACTCGACTTACCAATTAATCCAGTACATGCTCAAATTGCATTCCATATAGCCGTTGACACATTTCTACTAGTTTTTTTCCCGTTCAATTTTATCTTATTTCCCAACAAGAACAGACTTTTGTTACACCCTATATACAGGGTGGCGCAAAAGTCGCGCATCATAGGAATTTTCAGTGTTGACTTTAAGGTAGGGAATGATTGCGAAATTAATAGACGAGGGTGAGCTTGGTTTTAGTGTATGGAATACCAGGTACTATGAATCGGTACAGAATTTAAATTCTGTACCGATTCATCAATTTGTAGCACCTGCTATTCCATACACTAAAACCAAGCTCACCCTCTCGTCTATTAATTTCGCAATCATTCCCTACCTTAAAGAAAGTCAACACTGAAAATTCCTATGATGCGCAACTTTTGCACCACCCTGTATATATAAAATCTTAAACATTAATACATACTTACTACTAAATAATAGAAAATCATGATCAACTTGTAATTTTATATAGCATTTAAGGGAGTTCTTCAGAATTCTAAAGGTTTTTTCACATGCTTCAGATTTTTTCCTTTAAACCAGAGAATATAAGATTTATTGTTATTAAAAAAAGTATTTTAGTAACTCGTCACTTATATTACACACACTTTGGATTCCTTTTCCGAAAACTAAACCAAACCTATAGAAACGTGTACAAGAATTTGTGGGAAAGTTGCATTTTAGTACGATATACAGTACTCGTATATTATTACTGGTGGATCAAGTGTCTGAAAAAAATGATTCTGTTATCCAGCGTTTCGCCCATACACTTGGGACATTTTTGAAGAACTAAACTATATCTTTAAATTCGTATATACAGATGAAAAAATTATATAAATACTAATTTAAAAATTTTATTTTATTTTATATATCAGTTCCTTGAAGTGTACGAGCGAAACATTACAGATAACCTAACAATCCTTGAGTAAAATATAATTGCTTTTAAATAAAATTTCTTTAGAATTTTGGAGGAGTCCCTTAAACACTATTGTAAAATAATACATTTCTTTTGGGTTCGCATCATCGATATTAATTCCCATTTGAACTTTCCTTGATTAAATTTTATTGAAGTTCACCAATTCAATTTTAAGTTTCCCAAACAGTCTTGATTTTTGTGACGCTCAAACGAAGAGAAGACGTAGTAAAACCAAAATGAAACTAGTTAATCGAGCCCCTGAACAGTTAAAATTATGCATCACACCGATATCTTTAGTAAGTGGATTTAAAGAACATAATTCAATCTAGGGAAGTTTAATGGGAATTAATATCAATGAAGTGAAATAAAAGTATTGTTAACATTTAGTATAAGAGTTACCTAATTTGTAATGTTTTCGAAAGCCTCTGATTAGGTGAAAAAGTCGTACAAACCAATCATAGCTTACCCAAAGCCTATTTGCATCTAGTCGGTCCACGGGCGCATTGTGACATGTTCAGTCGTTTATATGTAGTTAATCAGCGATACCTTTAGCACTAAGTTCACAAGCTACTTAGATTTTGAGTGCGACTTCAGATTTGGATAAAAATTTTGATGATCAGTATTTTGTAAATTTATGGATTGAACAACTTTTCTTAGATTCTACAAGAGAATGAAATTTTGTACGAGCGTGATCTATTCAGAACACGTTTGTGCAAAATTTCATGTACGTCCGTGGAATTAATAGAAAGCGGCCCGTAAAAAAAAAAAAATTACAAAGGAACACAGCCATAATTTGGGAAGTTTTAATTTAAATCTAGGTGGCTCATGAGCTTGTTTAATCTCCCGGCACATGGATTACTGTTTGCATGTTATATATGATGCGAGCGCGGACCGATTACATGTAGGTAGGCTTTGATGAATTACAAAAGGGTTAACGAATAAAAATTCTTGCGTCATATTCATCCGAAGGAAAAAACTGTCCTCTAAATAAATGTAGGTCGATGCCTCCACAGCCTCGTCCGTCTGGGAGGAAAAAAAAAAAGGTTACCCCACCCCGTGTGTATAATCTAATATGACCTTGCACGTGTAATTCATTCTATTATATAGACTTAATGAATCAGCGATAGGAACTACGTGGGTGGGGTTCAGGCTTCCTTACCCTGCTCCCGCCAAAGTGCAGAATGTGTAAATGTACGCCTGAATGCTATAGCGATTGTATAATCGGTTCCAATTGTCGAGATACACTGGTCTGCTACTATCTTGCTACCTGATGTATCCCGACGGTACATAAATTACTTCTGCGGGGAAAACTTGTTCGCAAGTAAAATATCGCCGCCTTCGAAGGGTCCACTTGTTTCTAAACCAGAATTTATTCAATTTCAGGTTTCACAGACGCGGGCAGAAAGTGACTTCCTCTTTGAAGTGATCATCACATGACTGAAGGATACTTATTTTCCTCACTGTAGAAAATCTTGAGGATAATAATAGCTTACCACTTTCCACATATTTTTCAAGAGTTAAAAAAAAATAATTGTAATGTGCTTAATAATTCATACAAATAAAACTAGAATTAAATAAACTTGCAAATTTGGTTAATTCACTTCCTACTCTAATACACCAAAGAAAAAGGTTTGCGAGACTTCAGGAGATTCACGGCATCCTTAAACAGTTGTACATCATACTGAACGTTCGGACCCATTAAATCGTCTTCAGGTAAATTGCAAAGGCGTCTCCTGTGGAAAGAACATATGTAAGGCAAAACTATAAGATAACCATACACGATAATAGACAAAAGTAAAAAACAGAATAAACCACCAGTTCGAATAAAATGTTACAATAACTTCTTTACCCCTCGAAGTACAGTGTTTCCCAATGGCACCGACCCACTTCTGCCATCTGGCGAACAACGTGTGTATCCCCACGTAGTGGAAGTATTCTAATGTGATTTTTCAGAGGGTCGAAGAAGTAAATGTGTAAGGGAGCAAAGTTCAAGACGTAGGGTTGATGGGTGACAACTATACACTGGAAGTTGGGATGGAGACGAAGATCATAGTGACAATCTTCTGGGACCACAAAGGCCTTTCCTGTAGCCGACACGGCTTTCGCCACATCCCAACTTCTTCCAGTGGACAGTTGTTACCTCCATCCATCGTACACCCTCAGATTATCATCTTTTAAGTCTCCTGAAAGACCAACTTTACCGCTGATGAAACTCTCCAAAATGACACTCGAACATTATTTCGTCAACAGAACATAAACTTCTATGGCTCGCAAGATGGCAGAAGTGCACCGATATCAGTGGGAAGTACTTCAAGGGCTGACTGTAGTAATATTGTTCTCTTCCATAAAGTTTCATTTCATTCCAACCGGTAGTTTATTTGTTTTCTAAATGTTTCCTACAGTAAAATGCCTGACATACTAATTCAACAAATTTGGCCTTATTCACTACAATATATTTCGAGGGGAGGGGGAAAAGCAAATTGGATAAAGTTTGGGGTTGTGAATCTCCGTAACACGACGGTCACGTGATGTGGGATCCGAACCATCTACGGGTCAATGTATTATCTGATCTAACTGGAAGCGGTATTGTGACGTGGTTATCTTTAGAAAGAGAAGTAAAGATGATACTCACCTGAGGGTGAGGTCTTCCTTGGCGCAGAGTGCCCGACGATGGGGACCGAGGCTGAAAAGGCGCGACCTCCCCATAGATTCCTGACGGAGACACCTCACTACTCCTCCAGGGACGACGACTGGAAGAATCGTTGGTAGGGGTTCTTCGTCTGAAATAGTTTCATTTTGAGACTGGTTGGGAATTGGATTTCGGGCCATCTACTCTGATTGCTCAGGTGACTGTCGGAGTTCACACCTACTCCCTGTCCGTGTGGGGAAAATAGGGCTTTCGTATGTTACGCGTTTCCTGTTCTGTCCACGTCCAATTGACAGAACAGGAAATGCGTGGCCAATAATTCGGTAACATTGAAGAAATCGGAGCAACTAGTTCTATACGACGGGTTTAAATTATCTTCGTGTTAGCGCGCAAAAGTTAGAGAAAAAAATAGTTTATAGGGGAGAAAGGTGCTGGCATAAATCCTTCCAATATTTTAGTCTTTATTTAGGAAATATGTACTAAATAATTTTAGTTTATAACGATCATTCTCCTGAACTCAACTACAATACAAGACAAATTACAATGAAGTTAAAAATATAAAAAAATGCAAAAGTTTTCGATCACTTTCTAGTCATCAAGCGCAAGTAGCAATATAGAACTAATGCAACACTTATTACATAAACTAAGAGGAAGGTATAAGGTGGAAAGTCTATATTATTCGGTATAGGTTAGAGGATTGGAGGGAACACGGTGACATCTACCTTGTTTCCTTTGTTAGTGATAGTAGTGAAATATTAAATTTTTCTTAGTTTAGTCCTGGAGGATAAACTAGTCCTTAATCAGCTCGGTCAACCGTCAACCACTCTCTCCATAGTCCAGGTATATACTGTAAAACTTGCTTTAATCCTGTATGATTATTTGCGCTTGAAGTTGACCATAGTATTGAACGAAAGCTTTGTATTTTTTCCCAAGTGTCCTTTACTTCATTGTGGCTTTGTCTTGTGTAATACATATGTGTAAGCAAAATTAATTTTGAGAACGGGTGAAACAAAATATATTTAGAGAGATGTTTACTCACTTGGTTTGGCCATTTACACGGATATAAACGAAAGTCGTCGTAAAGGAATAGCTGCTCCAGCATTTAAAAGCGTTACCGAAGTTTGGTTGCGAGTGTAGGCTTAAAGTGCCTTAAACTAAGTGCCGAGAAGGACCTGCATCTTTCCAACTAGTAGAAGTACAATATAACTTAATAACAATCCATTCCCTGCTACTTTCAACCTAAAGTAAAAGTTATTGGCATTTTAGCCCTGCTACTTAAACGCTTACCTCTTTTAGGCTCGGAAGGAACATTTTCTTTTTCTTCATCGACCTCCACGCTTTGAGGTTCTTCCTTAACTTCAACTTTAATCTTAGGACCGGAAGATGCGTCGGGATCTTCTCGTTCCTCTTTGATCTCTTTGAGTTCAGAGTTTTCCTTCTGCGTTCCTTCCTTCGGGAGTTCTTTAGTCGAATTTTCTTTCACGTCCGGTTTGTCCTCAGAGTTCCGCTTTTGTTCTTCGATTCTGAGGCACTCTTCAGTGACTTTCTGAAGGATTTCGGGGCGAGCGTATTTGGTGGAGACACCGAGGCGAGAAATAAGGTGAAGTGGGCGGAACCTCTTGAGGGCAGAACCCTGAGAGGGGACTGGGCACGCACGAACGTCGCTGATCAACGAAGACCAATTTATGTCCAAAGCGTCCGCAACACCTGAAGAGGAAAAAAATAACTCCTCACAACTCTGACAACCAAATTAACAAACAAGTACACTTTTTAGGAAAGAAATTACATTACAGTCCCGAGGATACTGAAAGTGATTTGGCTGGAGATAAGATTAAGGTTCACTTTTTCATACTGAACTGCAATAACAGGCTGTGCGTTATCATTTATAATAAGTGTGTGTGTGTGTGTGTGTGTGTGTGTGTGTGTGTGTGTGTGTGTGTGTGGGTGTGGGTGGGGGGTGGGGGGTAATTTTTTAAAAAAATGCAGTTATTCCTATCCAGGACTAACTGAGTTTAAAACAACACTATCTTTTAAAACACTCATTCGTTCCATTTATCAACAAGAAACATTACCAGCCTCCTGAGTTCGGCGAGGATTGTACAGAAAGTACTAATACCTCTCTTCTAATGAAACCACGCATAACATAGGTCACAGTCACGCTCTGCAGAACACTCTCTCTCCAGTATAAAATTTAGCACAGGTTCACGTACATTCACGATATTTCAACGAGATTCTAATTCCAACAATTTGGTTCCACGGACTACCTTTGCATTTATTGCGCGAGTCTTAGCTTACACTTAACTAACTTTCAGAGCCTGCGGACCAATTAGCATAAAAAATGTTGGGGGAAAAATAACATCAGCAAACTTACTAAATTTAGCTTGTTTTTCCTCTTCTAATTCATCGTCACTTATTTCTTCCAGGTCCATTCTCTCTTCTTCCTCCAAAATATCTTTAAAATTGAAAATAAGCACATTATTTCCTATCCTTGAAATGGTGGAAATGGCTTATACACTAAGGGGGGGTGTCGAAATTTTGTATTCTTATTCTACACACTGCTCGGAGTTTCCTTTGGGCCCCTAAACAACATACTGTAATTACACCGATATGCGCCCCCCCCCTTTTTTTTAAATTGAAACCAATTTTTTGAATAAAAAAACCTGATAAATGACAAAGATAAAAATAAATAATGATATAAGTAAAGTTAAAGTAAGTTTTATATATATATATAAGAAATCTTTCTCCGTATATTACTTAATCAATTGAAGCATATTAAAACCAAACTATTCACCTGAAGAAATTTAAAATCGTAAATTACTGACACCACTGGCCTTTCCATTGAAACACAGGTAGCTTTTTTCTCGACTTCAGTACATTCAAAATAAATTTGTGTGTTTTCGTAACCAATTCTATCTTGTGATGCTTCTGTTACCACATTTACAGCATGTTCTACTCCCTGGCTGTGACAGGGAAAAGGAACAAGCTGAAGTGGTTCATTTCGAACTTCAAGATTATCATCATTTGTCAAATTCTGTAAAATAGGTGGAGGGGTGATGGTTTCGTTGTCTCAGTCGATCATGTTAGGATAATCGTCTGCTTCAAAGTTCAGTGTTTTTGGCAGCTCAAAATTTCTCGCATTGGTGCTCCTAGTTCTTGCTCGAATGATGTGCTGAAGAGCCAGCTCTCTGACCTCTCTTCTTGTGTCTGTTATCATTGAGAGCAAGATATTCTCCGGGTGGGCAAAATAGGCGTTATTTCTGAGGACACGCTCCATAATCATCCGATGCTTTTTATCTAAGCCTTTAAGTAAGTGCATGATATACCAAAAATTAGATGCTCCCTCATTTGCCTTTGGATGAGACTATCCAAAACCAGCATTATAATTTTTACTAGGTCTTGGATGGTTTTGTCTGGATTCCGTGTAGAGACATATAAGCCATCTTGCATGATGGAAGGCACCTGGGGATCTGGTGGCTAACGCTTGTGAGATCTACAGAAGCTAAGGCTAACAAAGACCCTAAGATCCACTCTAAGGTTAGCCCGAGAGAAAGGAAAGAGTAGGGGGTTAAGAGAAGAGAAAGGAAAGAGTAGGGGGTTAAGAGAAGAGAAGAGAATAAGGGGTTAAGTAAGAAGCAACACCTATCACTCGTGGGTTAACATTCATTCAGAAAAAGAGAAAAAAGATTCACCATCATCATCCGCTGGCCACTGCCGACAAGTCAGAAAATAGTCGGAGAGAATAGGAGAGGGGTGAAAGATGAAAAGAAGTAAAATAAGAACGCTTACAAACCATGCAACACAGTCTTAACTCACTGCCATACCATGCAAACTACAAACATGCAAGTAGAGAGAGTTACAGACATGCAAAGTAAAAAAAAAAAAAAAAAAAAGTAGGTACAGTTAAACAAAAGTGGGTTAGTTTACTCTACGAGCTACATCTACGTTCATGTTAGTCTAATTTTTTTTTTTTTTTTTAATAATTTTATTGCTGGCGTCACAAGCTGGCATTCATCGTCAACAGACTCATCCTCGAGCACCACCACCAGAGCTCCTGTTGTTAACTTTCTTTTTTAATTTTAAACAACGTTAATATTTTTAAAATGTCTGTCAAGACGGTTCTTAAACATATTAACGCTGGTAGAATGAACGACTGACGCGGGAAGATTATTCCATTTATCAATTACTTTAAACGTATAGAAGTTTTTAGCGATATTAGTAATGAAACGTCTGCCACGCAACTTAAATCCGTTATTGCGAGTATTACTATTATCGAAAGTAAACAATTTGTCAAAATTTACGTTATCGATGTTATTAACGATTTTGAAAACTTCAATAAGCTCCCCCCTTAATCTTCTAGTTTCGAGTGAATACAGGTCTAACTCTTTAATCCTATCTTCATAAGGCTTATTGCGCAATGACGGAATAAGTTTCGTGGCACGACGCTGAACCCTTTCTAACCTATCAATATCCTCACGCAAGTACGGGCACCAAAACTGAACGGCATATTCTAAATGAGGCCTGACTAGGGACTTGTAAAGGGGCAATATAATATCCTTCGATTTAAATTCGAAATTACGCGCTATGAAGGCTAACATCCTATTAGCTTTTGCACAAGACTCCAGGCACTGGTTCCTAACCTTTAAATCTTTAGTTACGCGTACGCCTAAATCTACTTCCTCGTCAACGCTCGCTAACTCCCTATCATCCATCGTGTACGCGTAATTATTGTTGCGAGAACCTATATGCAAAACTTTACATTTATCTACGTTAAATTGCATCTGCCACTTATCTGTCCACTCCATAATCCTATCTACATCGTCTTGGATCCTATTTCTATCGTCCTCGTTAACAACCTTACCGCCTATTTTAGTATCGTCCGCGAATTTTGACACGTTACTAGTCAATCCTACATCTATGTCGTTAATGTAAATTACAAATAGCAATGGGCCTAACACTGAACCCTGTGGGACACCGCTACCTACATCTAACCACCCCGATTCACTACCATTAACTACGACCCTCTGCCTCCTAGCACGAAGCCATTCTTCTAACCAGTTAGCTACCTGACCGCGTATACCGTGCGCTTTAACCTTCGCAATTAGTCTCCTATGCGGAACTGTATCGAACGCCTTTTTAAAATCTAAATAAATAACGTCAGCTGCTCTATGTCTATCGTATTCGCGCACTATTTCGTTATAAAATTCTAACAAATTAGTTAAACAAGACCTATGGCGTCGAAACCCATGCTGACTACTATTAATCAAATCTCTACTTTCTAAGTGATCAATAATACAATCCCTAACTACGGATTCCAAAAGTTTACCGACAATTGACGTTAAGCTAATGGGCCTATAATTGCTAGCTACCGCGCGGTCGCCTTTTTTAAAAATAGGCGTGACGTTAGCTAATTTGAAGTCTTCAGGAATAATCGCCGTTTCGAGTGACTGATTAAAAATCTTCGTTAAGGGGCCTACGATAACTTCTTTCAAATGTCTAGGATAAAAAGCGTCAGGGCCTGGAGCCTTGCTAACTTTTAGCCTATCGATATAATGCGCAATCTCAGCCTCGTAAACAGTTATTTCATCTAAAATAGTCTCGCTATTAAATGCAACGATATCGTCCACGTCGGGGACATTATTTACGTCTTCTACGGTAAGAACTGTCGCAAAAAAGTTATTAAAAATACCCGCCATCGCCTGAGCGTCAGAAGCCAAAGCGCCATTAACATCCACTCGAGGGCCTATGTTATCTTTTACCGGCTTACGATTATTTACGTATTCAAAAAACTTTTTGGGATTATGTTTACTATCCGCAGCTATAACTATCTCTAAATTACGCTTGGCATTCCTAACTGATCTTTTAACCTGACGCCTAAGCTCGATATATCTATTAAAGTTAGCTGCCGTGCCATTGCGCTTACTAAGTCTATACGCTCTATTACGCTCTATTATAAACTCTCCTATTTCCCTACTCCTCCACTTCGGCCTACCACGATTTCTAACGCGCTTGGGCCTACGAGGAATAAACTCCCTTTCAATATTCCTAAAACTTTCTTTAAACGCCACCCAACGCAAATTTGTGTCATTACCCATAAATAAGTTATCCCAGTCCACTACTCTCATCCAATCCGCAAAACTATCAAAATTAGCCCTACGAAAATCAGGGACTTCCACTACATTACTATCCTGAGTGTTTTCTATCAATAACTTAAACCTAAGAATTTGATGATCGCTACATCCTAAACTCTCGCCTACTTCTAAACCTTCGACTATATTCTCGCCGTTCGTCATCACTAAATCTAAGATATTATCACCGCGCGTTGGTTCGGTAACTATCTGTCGTAAAAAGTTATCGTCCATAAACTCAACCAGTCTCAAACCCTCATTACCCGTAAAATTCTCGTAATTAACATTAGGGCAGTTAAAGTCTCCGACAATTATACTATTCCGATTGTCAATAAAATTACCAAGAAGTGAGTAAAATCTAGTATCTATATCGAGGGGTTGAACGGGAGGTCTATAAACAACAACAAAATTAAAACTAATACTACGCGCCCTAACTTCAACACAGATCGCATTAATTGCTGCCGGAAAATCTAACTTAACCTCGATAGCCCTAAGGGAATTACGAATGTACAGCAAAACGCCTCCTCCAAATCTATGTAACCTATCATTAGTAAAGAGTTTAAAACCCGGTATATCAAGTTCCCCCAACAAGTCCCGAGTCACGGTATTTAACCAAGTTTCAGTGATAGCAACTATATCATAGTTGCCGGAATAAATTACCGCCTTAAATTCATTTAATTTATTTCTAATACTACGCGCGTTGCAATAAAAGACGTTTAAGTTATTTTTTACCACGGGCCCGCGTTTTAAACTATTTATCACGTCGGGCCCGCGTTTCCCGGACCCACAACGTTTAAAGAAGGCTTCGACCTATACAGCTTTCGAACGTTTTCGTCTATTAACCTACCTAGCCTAGCATTACCTATTTCATTAAAATCCACCCCCATCTTTTATAAAAAGGCTAGGATCATTGAATTCGGACCACAGCTTTACGAAGGGTACACTTTCCTCAGCACAAATCTCTTCTAATTTGTTATTCAAAAATATTGTTTTGGACGTAATTCTAAGACCCAACCCGTGCCTAGGGGTAATACCTAGAACTAAAGACCTATCTGACCTCGCCTTCAGGGACCTAATTAACCCCCTATATCTCTCCAAAAGGTCAGGCACTCTCGTATCGGGCCTATACGAGTCGTTGCCTCCTACCATCGTCACCAACATTGAGTGACGGGAAGCAACGTCAACCCTATCCACTTCGTCTCTAACTCTGTCAACCCTGGCCCCTGGGAGACAGACCCTCCTCCTATTGGTTGGATTCCGTTTAACGAACTCTTTGTCCATGTGGCGCACTAAAGAGTCCCCAATTAAAATAGTTTCCCCCTCATTCACGTCCCTTTCCAAATGGGCGAAAGGGTTCGAAACCTCGATAGGGGGGGGGGGGGATTCCTATCACCTAATGTACGCGGCCTAGCTCCACCCTTAACCTCTCTAAATCCCTCGCTATCTACTACTCTCGGACTAACCTTAACCTCTTCCTCAACTCTATCTAACCTTCCCGACAAGCTACCTAAACTAGAAATTAAGTTACGCACCTCACCCTTCAAATTACTAACGTCTTCAACGTTAGTATTGGTTCGGCTTCCGTCAACCGTAGCCCTAACCCTGCCCTCATCAAGCGTTGCAAGACTATCCGCTACCTCACGTACACTGCGTTTTATGTCAACTAATTCCTCCATGAACTCGCAAAAGAAACAAACTGATCTATCGGTAATCGCCATTGGACCGCCGTTATAATCCTTAAATTCCGAATACCACCGGTTAACCCTACACCTAACACACGACGCTTTCTGCGACGGCATCGCGGAGTTAAAAATTTAAACCGTCACAGGTATAAGTTAAATTAAGCCGGCACGCTATGAAAACTTCTAAATCGCTAAAAACCACTAATTCAATTACTTAACTATAACAACGTAAATTTAAACGCAAGTATATAAAATTCAAAACTATCCAAAGTAAAATTCTCAACCTCTACAGGGGTATAATCAACTATATCCAGTTTGGTCAAATCCTCTCGGAGTTTATTTCCAAGAGACCCTTTGAAGGTGTTTGGTCTCGAAGCTTTTCCATCAATTGCTTCAAATACGTGCCTGAAGGGCAGTTCGTTTGCATGCAAAAGGCAAATCAGCCATTGTACCGGCCTGTCCAGATATAATTCAATCAATTTTAGCACTCCGCCAATCCTGCCAGTGTTCAGTAGGGTGCCATCGCATAGCAAAGCTTTGAAGGATTCTTTGCTATTAGAATCAACTATAAAAGTTATTATTTCATCCGCAATACAACAAGCAGTTCCGTTATCTGGAGCTATATGATCCATGTAAACATCACCAGGTTCTTTGACTATTACATAATGTTCTTCGTACTCCATTCCCTTCTTTGTCTTAGTTTGATCTTTTCTACCATCAAATCAGATGCCTTTAATTTGTGTGTTCTCTGATTTCACTTTGATTATGTTCGTTTTACCCACACGTATTCTCTCTCTTTCCACTTTTTTCCTATCCAACATATTGGTTTCGTCTAATATTCCCATATCCTTCAAAGCTGCATTTACTATAGATGCAGTAGCTCTGTAACTTACACGGTATCTATCTGCTGTTATTGTTAAGTTATCACAAATAATTCTGTTCTGATGGTTTTCTCTCAACTCAAAATCCGGAACAAAGTCAATATCGTCGCTGTCATCATCAATTTCCATGCTCTCATCTTCCATAATATGTAAAGGGTCCAGTTTGCTGGTTGAGGCGACATTCATATCTAGGCTTATCTTGACTCTTCTTTCTAATCCTTTAACTATCGTGAGTCCTTTTTCTTGCGGAAGTCGTTACTCTGTCGATTGGTCCTAGTTGGTTTTTGCTTTGTTTCTGCCCCACAAAAGACTCCACACTCAATCATTGGAACTCTACTATCACATCTGCAATCCGTTCGACTGATTTTTTTATCGTAACAAGTACAAGTGCAAATATCAAACATTTCATCGAATGTCTCCACCTTCTGCTAAAAACTGTTGTTTCTTTGTTTTAATGGTACTTTATTTAGCTTTGCTGCAGATTCTATCAATCGTTCAACTTTTATAGCTATTCCTTCAAATCCTATATGTGGAAAGGAAAACTTCTCCCAAATGGCTTCCACATCTTTAGTGACAATTCTATAACATTCTTTTGCTGTTGTAGAACCTTTCGAAATCAGTTCTTCTCGTTTTCTTACCAATAAATAATGCCTAAATACGTCAGCCTCTGAAGGAGTCATTGAAGGTGGAAATTCTGCAGGGTGATCAAATGTTGAATTGTGCGTTTTGCTTCTTGTCGCCATGATTTCACTTATTTAGGCCTAGTAGCATTAATAACAAGAAACTAATTGTTAAATTCTAGCAAATGAATCGTTCAATCTGAATTTAATATAACTCATTCGGAATTAAATCATAACTCATTCAATCATAAACAATCTGAAACTAAATAAAAAAACGTGACAATAATTTATATAATTTATCTAATCTATCTAAATTAATCTATGTAATCTATTCAATCTACCTAAAACTCTATCTAAATAATCTATCCAAATGAATCTAATCTACTTAATAAGACTTAATATAATGCATGATTGTCACATTTTGGGTTTATATCTGTGGAGAGTGAAATGGGGGGGATGCTATGGAAGGGGTAAGGGGGGTCGCATATACTCATTTTTTTTTACAAGATGTTGAGATCATCATTTCCAACTACGTGCATACTGTGGAATTGGAGAAACTCGATTTTTGATATGTTTCGACCCCCCCCTATATAATAATATACACCCATCTTATTTGCATGAAAAGGAAGTACTCTTGAGGAATTCAATGACCTTGATTTTCATTGTTTTATTTTGCAAATTCTAAGCTTCGAACTCTTGTGTTCTTCGATATTCTTTACGTATAAAACCGCACGAGAGAATGATCAGTTTAAAGAATTAGAGGCGTCAATATTTGGGCAGAAACGTAACTGCTCTTATGAAAAAATCCAGTTAGAATCTACTCCTTGTGAAGAAATTTGACTTGCTACCGAAAGATCGACACTTCAAATACATAAAACGAATTTCTCTTTGCTGATATTTGATCAGACACGAATAATTAAGTTTTAAGTTTAATTTACATGAAAACATTTTACTGAATATCGTATTTGATGCGTTTAGTTTTTAATAATTTTATTATGGTTGGATTTTAAATTTTAACTTCGTTTTTGACTGTTAAATTCCTCTTGAGAAAACCAAAAACTGTGACGTGACAAGACACTTTACCTTCGTATGACGGAACTTCCTTCGCTGTTGCTTTATTGTCCTGAAACAAAAAAGATAAAGGTAACATCGTAAATCCTTATTTCCCTCACAGACGGCACCACGGGAGTTCTACAACTAAATATATCAGTAATATTACAAAAGGAAGAGAACCAAGAAGCATTTATGATGACTAATATGGTTATTCAAACGAACGCAAAAGCGCTTACGTCGGAAGCTGCTTCCTTAATGGTGTTACTGACTTCTTCCTCAACCTGAAACAAAAACTGACTTAACAAATAAACCAAAGTAAAGTTAAAAGAAGTGACTTTGCAAAGAGGTTTATGAAGCAGAAAGGAGACACGAATTAAAAGTAATTTCATTCTAATCTAGTCTCGGTTATTTCTAAACTTCTTTTAGAGGGATTGTGAAATATGGGAAACATTTCAGTTTGTGAGAAATACGAAATAAAGGTTTTCCCAAGTGGAATACTTGATCACGATACGATGATTCTTACTTCTAAAACCAAACAATGAAACATTTACTGCTCAACATGAACGAAAGCAACTTTTAAATCAAAACAAATAATGCCTCAATTGATAAGCAACGGGAGTAACCCGAATGACAGCCTTATTATCATTATACGGTATACGAGACTCTTTAACGCTCTTAGTGCCCCTTAGGCGTCTAGTTTCACCTCCTGATTGAGGATATCGTCAGGATCATCGCTGAAATCGCTGAAGTTGTCTTTCTCAATCAGATTCGTTTCGACGGTGTGAGGAGGAGGAGGAGCAGGAGGAGGAGGAGGTTGAGGCACTTGTGCGGGTCGAGTGGGCAAGGCGGGAGGCGGTGGTTCTACTCTGGGTTGCTTCATGGGCGAGGTTTGGTCGGGGGTTAAGGCTGGGTTCGATGGAAGGGGTCGTTTGATGGGGCTGGTTCCCCCCGTCACAATCTCAGGTTCTGAAATAGTCAAGTTCTATAAATTCAATTTAGGAGCTATGGTTAACTGGAATTATCTTCACTATTACATTTCAATAAAGTTTATTATATTTCTTTTGTTTCTGTATAATTTAACTCTACTGACAACCGATTCTGGAGTTAAATTTGTGTTTAAATAAGAACTGAAACCGTATTTTTTTTTATAAAAAATTAATAATAATGTATTGGAGGTTGTTAACTTCCTTCGTAACGGCAAAGGTGGTATTATGGAGTGGACCTACAACTTTACGCGAGGCCTGAACCATCTAAAGGTTGCTACATCATTTGAACGCAGAGGGGGGTCACCCATCTAACTACTGAACAGACCCCACGTCGCTTAACCTCTCGGATCGAACGGGAAGCGGTGTTGCGACGTGGGTAAAACGTAGTCCATAATGAAAAGGAAGTTAATTTCACACTCAATGACTCAACTACAACACGCAAAATCAAACCTGGTCGATTGCCTCCGTCATTAACGGGTCTCGGAGAAATCTTCTCAATGGGTTCTTGCTCAAGTAACCTGTTTAAACACATTTAATTAAAAAGAGTTCAACGGATGTGTTCAGTGACAATAAAATTATCACCGTACGACAACACTTTGGTGGGTGGTATGATAAGCATACTGCGTATAAAGTATTCCAAACAGGAAAGTATGACCATCATATTTGCCTACTCGTGATGGGAAGTTAATAATATGCTTTACGATTGCTCTTTGAGGCGGTAACTGAGACAAGAGACGATAAAAATAGAAAGTCCTATTCTTTATCATTACAGTTCACTAGTTTCTCTCCCCGAAGTTTATTCCGACTTCAGGTCCAAGATAACGCTAGCTGACGTGCTAACTAATCGGATTACCCAATAAAATCAAGCAGAAAAGGTAGTAGAGAAAATTTAAAGTTAAATGACTAACATTATTGTGTTACAATCGAAGTTCTGAGGTCAGCTGACCCAATGTATCACTATGTTTTTATTGCACGATGGCATGGATACCTCCTACTATTTCCAATAATGTTCTCTTGAAGCTTTAACTGTGATAAGAAGATACGCAAACTAATCACAGACTAGACTTCAGCCAGTAAAGAATAATCTTTATCAGAGACTCATTTCAGGCATCAAGAGAGATGTCGTATGTCCTATATTGAACCTCTCAAAAAAAAAAAAAAAAAAAAAAACTTACCCTGGATCTTTTCTCAGTATGATGTTCCTTCCCCTGGGACCAGGGTGTGGAGGTCCCTGCAAATCCCTTACCAAAGGGTGATTTGGGTGATGAGGAGGCTGCATCATTGGCCCCCGATTCCCCAATCGGTCCTGTATGCTCATTGCACCCCAATCTCCTCTCTCCCCTTCATTCCAGTTTCCATGATAACGTCTACAAGGAGTACTCTATTTTAGAAACCGATATTCTTTCTTTAATTTAATGTGTCATAATTTATGAAGTACAGGTTTATTCAAATCTCTAAAATAAAAATAAACTTGACACTTAACCAATTTCATTAATTTAAACCTTTATTAACTTATTGCCTAGAAAAACATTTCAAACCCAAAGAATTTTACGAGATTTTACATTTACGTAATGTGCCACGTTTATTCACACCTTTACTAATTACCTCCTGCCACGTTTTACGCGATCTTTATCTACTTTTCACAATTCTGTCATTATTCATTCTCTCCACATGAACAAACCAATGTAGCATTACTATCTTCCATTTCAATGACATTTTAACTCCACGAGTCTCTACATCATCATCATCGTTCTTCATACAGTGAATCTACTTCACAACAATCATACTTCTTCATCTCAACTGCTATCACTTCTGACAACCAAATATAATGGCAAACACGCGGCTCAGTCATACATAAGTGTTGATACTAATACATCTTTATGTAAATCCTAACTCTTACGCAAGAACTACTACCCAAATGAACTATTTACGACATTCACCAACTTACCACTGATGATAAACATTCTAAGCACTTGCCACACGCGTTCATTTTATCGCGAGCTTTCTCCTTGAAGTCTTTTAATGTCATACACACCTTTCACTTCTTATCATTTATTTCTCAATCACCAGTCTCAATACAAACACCTGATCAATACATCCTCTTCCTCCCAAAACCTATGTATAAGAATTAGTACAATTAAAAACATCTAGAATCAACTCTACTCTCGTGAATAATTGCAAAGACTTTCAAAAGCCACAGTACAGTATTGTTAACTATAAAAATTAGATATTTTTAGATTTTTAAACGTTCGGTACTGGGTCTGATAGAGTGACTAATACAAGAACGACTTAGAAGACGCTAAATCTCTCTTCATTTGAGTCAGTGAGGACAAATACAAAATGATGTACTCGTATCTAACTGTTCGATTACAAACTTTAAAAGTTAAACGAGTAAAGATCAAATTCGCAAATAAAGCCAACTTCCCAATTAATTAAAATCCTAAAAGACATTATAACTAATTCTTACCTCGCGTGGGGAGGACCCCATCCTTTATCATGGGGTACAGGAGGGTGTATTCTCTCTCTTTGCTCTGGGGGCCAATCCATTCCTTCTCCCCAATCCCCCCTCTCCCCAAGTGGGTACTCCTCAGGCCATTCCCCACCTCTGTGCAAAGAAAATCAATCGGAATTATTATTCTTCCCCCTGTCACGTGTATCATTGATGATGTCGTAACGCAAAGGTCATAGGAGGTTGGGGACCAACAGCTTTACGTGGGATTCGAGCCACTGCTATCCCACTAGAGAAGCCCCATATGAGCTCCTTAAGTGCTAAAATCTTAAGTCCGCGCTGAAACTCGAACCCAGGACCTTCAACTCAATGGCCCGGCGTTTTACCACTGAGCCACCGTGGCGGATAGACAAACTACATTACCTTCTCTTCTTAACATGATGTTTTTCCCAAAGATGTGCTGGATGAGACCTTCCAACACCAGGTGGGGGTCCTGGTTCCCCCCAGTCACCCCTTCTGTGGGGCATTGAGGGAGCCTGATGGGGATGCGACATATGATGTGGGTGATGAGCATAGTGATCACACTTATCCTGAAGGCGGTCCATCATGGCACCAGGGGCTCTGTCATCCCAACCATCATGCTGGGACCGATCCATCGATGACCCGCTCCTAAGTAGAGGAGGGAAAGGGTTAAGAGAAGGTCACATATTAAACCCTGATTTCTCGTGTCCGGAGGTGGGTGTGGCCGGCGGGATTCGAACCCGAGACTTTTACGTTCTAAGTCGAATCCTGACTAAAACAAGAAAGCTTTAACAATTAATATAGAGGGTGTCCCAGAAGTCCTGCTCCAAAGGCTAATATAATTTTGTACATTATGGGTCAGGACTTTCGGGACACCCTGTACATTATTTTAAACAAAACCCTATTTTAAAATAGAAAAAAAATCTGATAAAAAAAAAAATCTCGCGTACAATTTTATATTTAGTAATTTTTATTCGTTTTGTGAATATGAATAAAATTTAAAATTAGAAAACTGTCAAGACGGATGAACGTACCGAATTTGGACATAGTTAACTTGAACATTACAGTTAAATGCTTTCAGCAAATGGAAAATTACAACTGTATGGAGCGGTTCTTTATCCTTTCACTGCTGTTAACACAATAAAATACATTCATCGTCCTTCACAAAATCTGAACGCAAGTTCAAATTTAAATTACCCCCATTTAAATGCCCGCAGTGAAAGGATTAACGATGGGTCAGCGGCATAGTTTAAAAAATAAGTAAATAACAATGGATCAACTTAGGTTCATGAAACTTTGCACGATTATTGTGGAAGGATGAGTGTTTGTTTTTACGGGCACACACCATGCTTGAAGCGTCTTTCACTTTGCGAAATTACGTGACGACTCGAGATAATTTCTTATCATGGCCTGCAGCATTTCAGTTTAGAAATTGAGCTCGATTTTATGTTCAATTTCCGCTTTTAAAGCTTCCAATGTCCTGGAATTTTCTTTCAACACCCTGTCCTTTAGATATCCCATAAAAAAAATAATTTACAGGGTTTTAGATCAGGTAGCAGGGGTTATGCAAAACCAGTCGTGAAGGCTGGGGTACGTGTTAGGATTCTTGGGCCACAAGTTTCACGCAAAATGTCCTGAACTACATTTTTGTTGCGAGTCTTGCGCCGTCCTGCTGTCCATATCGTTGTCTTGGTCAATAAGAAACGGGATGATCTATTGTAGGAGGATGTGGAGGTAAGCATTTTGGACCATCTTTACGTTGATAAGAAATTAATATGTCGAGATTCGTCACATAATTCACGTTATGCGCCTTAAAATTTCATGAACGAAAATTAATTCACCTAATTTTAATTAACTATGAATGCGTGACGTATTAAAGGTTCATACTGTATATTAATGTTCTGATACACACTGTTCTTCAGTACTTCCACAGCTACAGATCCCTACGTGTATATCTTCTAAATTATATTATACTAGTACAGTTCCCGTCACTTCGCTGACGGTTAGACAGGCTAAACTACAAAAAAAGAACGCAGCCGTGAAATTTGAGCTTCACATTGTGTCAACATTTCTGAATCTGGTATCTCCCAAAACCTCCTCACCCCCATTCATGCAACTTGGGGGCTAACCCCCTCTCCCATTACCCCCACCCCTCCCCATTACCCCACCCATCCCCCATTACCCCCACCCTTCCCCCATTGCTAAACTACAGAAAGAACAGTTATGAAAATCTTGAGCTCATATTGTCGCCCGTAATACAATTTCTGAATTTTTTTCTCACAATTTCTGAAAGTGTGACGGACAGACGGACAGCTCTCTATTATAATAATATATTAAATTATAGTTTAATGCAATTATTTTAAAAGATAAAAATAGAAAACGCAATAATTTAAATTTTAACTAAAATTAAACAAAAAATGAACAAACTATAAACTAAATTAATAAGTGCCTCGGTGAGATTGCGCCACTGCAAATGATCCTCTATAAATGACTTACTTAATTGAAACAGGACTACGCGAAAAGTTTTAACGACTCACTTTCTCCTATCGTCAGGGAATCTGGCTTCCATTGGAGGTGGAGGGGGCCTACCCCTCCGGTCATCAGGTATTCGCAATTCGTCAATTGGGGAATAGTCCCCCGCAGACCCCCGTCGATCTTGAGGCAAAATATCGTCGTACCTCCTCGACCCTTCATATCGTAATCTGTCATGATCACCTACGAGGAACGAATACAACGATTCCAACGGTCATTCCACACATTTCAACCAATTAGATTTCAAAGAAACTGATTCAATTAAAAATTAACTTCCTTTCTGCCAATTGACTTGACCAACAATGATGTCACATTACACTTTCTGTATCTAAAAAAATATGCAACACTGTGACGTCACTGATGGTCTATTCGCAGACTTTTCTCGATACTAATAATAATAATAATAATTCAGAAAGAACACACTACATAAGATATAACATCACACCTACATAGGATTACACAATGTTGATATTAACGTTTCTTTTTGCATTTTTAGTGGCTAGTAGGTTAGTAGTGTGATTATAGCATTCTTATCTGGATATGCTATTGAGAAACATGACAGCTTTTCAGGCAAAAATCTTTGAAATTCACTTAAATTTTTATGAAGGAAAATGAGAAATATAAATAGAATGTGGAAAATAAAATAAAGTTGCATTTAGTTAATTCTGTCATTACAAATTAAAATAATCTTCAAAATAGTAGAAAAAGAAATGGCAAACAATACTGTATAATAGAGAAATAATAATAGACATAATAGAAAAAAAGAAGGTAAATGGTAAACAATATGGTAAACAAAATTGTAAACAGCACGTTCAAATACCAATAATCATTAATTTCTATTAAAATAAATTAGAAATGATCATACGATCTTAAAGTTATAAAAATACTGTACAGATAAATGAGGCATATTATAAATATGGTGTAATACAAGGTGTACATAAAGTCAGGATCTATTTTTGTGAAGCACTTGGAAATTATATGGAATTCAATCATAAAATGATAAAGTGGTAACATTTATTAAATAATTAAGAGTAGGATTCGACGTGACGCCCATCAGTATCCCTGCACAGCTCAAATCGTTCCGCAGCATTTCTAAACACATTCTGGAGCATTTGCGGGGTTATGTTATCTGCAGCAGTTCGTATACGTGTACGTAAGTTTTCAAGACTCGTAATCTTCGTCTGATAGACGTGCGATTTGATAAAGCCCCATGCAAAGAAATCTGAAGGGGTTAAATCTGGTGATCTCGCTGGCCAAGGTCTGTTGCTTCCGCGTCCGATCCAGCGATTTGGAAAACGTCCATTTAGATAATCCTGAACAATTTTGGCATAGTGACAAGGAGCACCATCATGTTGATAGACGACGGGGATAGGATTGTTAGTACCGTCGTCTATCAACATGATGGTGCTCCTTGTCACTATGCCAAAATTGTTCAGGATTATCTAAATGGACGTTTTCCAAATCGCTGGATCGGACGCGGAAGCAACAGACCTTGGCCAGCGAGATCACCAGATTTAACCCCTTTAGATTTCTTTGCATGGGGCTTTATCAAATCGCACGTCTATCAGACGAAGATTACGAGTCTTGAAAACTTACGTACACGTATACGAACTGCTGCAGATAACATAACCCCGCAAATGCTCCAGAATGTGTTTAGAAATGCTGCGGAACGATTTGAGCTGTGCAGGGATACTGATGGGCGTCACGTCGAATCCTACTCTTAATTATTTAATAAATGTTACCACTTTATCATTTTATGATTGAATTCCATATAATTTCCAAGTGCTTCACAAAAATAGATCCTGACTTTATGTACACCCGGTATAATGGAAACTTTTAACATATAATTTATATAACTTGTAACTGCACCAGATTTAAGATTGTGAATTTTGCATATATATAATAGGCAATTTTCTTTGTTTATTAATACTTACAAATTGCAATATATATTTGTATATACTCGCATACATTAATAGGAGTTAGTTAGAAATTAGCGAAACAAAATTAATGATGGTGCTTGTCAGACATTTATAGGTATAGCATTCCAAATATCTGCCCCTTTGTAGTAGAGAGCATTTCCCGCAATTTGCATTGAATAATTTGGTTTATGTATGAAATCATTGGGAAGCCTTGTATTATGATTAGGGTTGGTCTGATGGGAGGTAAATAACTCGGGTAACCTGCCTGTGAATGGGTGAAGTATAGTTTCTATTATTAGCAACTTTGTACATACTGATACCGACAGCAAGTTCATACAAATCATTTAGTTTTAGAATATTTAAATCTCTGAACATTGGAGAGGTATGAGATTGGCTATTATTATTGTTTGCGAGAGTTTGTAAACATTTTTTATGGATTACTTCTAGCAGGTATCATACATAATTCTTTGTGCTACCCTATGCTGATAGTTCATATAGTAAGTGTGGATGAATAAATGAGTAACAGTGTGAGGAGAGCATTTTAGGGAATTTTTTTTTTTTTTTAGTCCGAATATTATGTAGAGAAACCTACTGGTAGATATTTTCGATTTGATATGTTCTGTGTGACTTTTGAAGTTTAATTTGTCATCTAACTTGATGCCACGAACTTTAACTTCATTAACTTTTGCAAAAGGAGTGTTTCCAATCATTAACAGTGTGCGCGCAATTACAGTGCTTTTAGTTACAATCATATATATGATGATTTTGTCAAGTTCAGTCAAAGCTTATTTGCACACGCCTATTTGTAGCCATGATCTAATTGCCTGTTCACTTCATTCATTATAGAGTTGATATCATAGTGTGTAGAAGGGAGTATTTTATCATCTGCATACTAAATACAGTTTAGTGTTGTTGATCGATAAAAATCATTTACATACATTAAGAAAAGTAAGGGTCCAAGGGAAGTACATACACGTAGTCTCGTTGGATTAGTTATGGTTAAATTAAAGCCATTTGCAGGAGAGAACAAATTGTAAAAGAAATTAGCATCAATTAGAAATTTTAAAAAAAATTAACCAGAACCCCTATTTCCCAACAAATTTGGAAGTTGGGGTGGAAGTTAAGCGTGAACTCCTAGTTACCTGAGCCAGGCCAAACTCCGACCATGGCGAAGGTGGGAATCGAACCCGGGCCTTCACAGCCTGAGACCAATCACCAATGAACCAAGCACACGAGAATATCATCTTAATATCATTTACTTAAATAACCCAATACAGGATACTCCTCAAAATCTGTAATCAATGTGAAATATAGATTACAATTGCTCGAAGTGGTCTCTTTTGATTCCAGACGTTGCGCTCCATCCCCTATTCGCTGTATATAAATAAGGATTAATCTACAGAAACGCCACCAATGACGGCACTCTGCCGTGACGCTGCAAATAATTCGGTATAAACGACTCACTGTATCTGTCATAGGGGTCATCGTAAGACCTCTCCAAAGAACTTTCCCTAGAATCCACTTCAGGAGGAGGCCTTGCGTAATATTCCCTATCGTCGTCGTCGTAGTCTCTGCCTCTCATTATAACTTCTCTGTCCCTGAGATACTCAGAATCCCGGTGGTACCGTCCTAGTACAGTAAGGGGTTAAAAAGAATAATACATACATAATATGAATTTTCAAAATTCTTTAAACTACACTTTGATTCGATATGAATTTAGTTAAGTAAACACGTAAAACAATCGTAAACTTACTCATTCGCTTCTACTTTTTGTGTTTTGATGGGGTTGTTTAACCTCCTTCGCAACATCTATAAAGGTCCTATGACGGAGGGGACTTACAGCTTCACGTGGAATCCGAACCACGGGTCGCTACGTAATCTAGACGCGGAAAACAGTTAATTGATTTGAGATAATACCTCTGGCGTCGCAACATCGAAGTCGTTGACGCCGAATATACACGCTAATTAAGATTAAGAGTTAAGCAACAAAATTATGAAATGAGTAACGCCTGAAGAAATGAATAACAAATGAGGACGATACAATGAACGTATGAAGAAAAATTGATGATGAGTAAAGAATGAGGGTAAACGCAAGAGAGGGAGACCAGCTTCCTCCACAAACTTAAAAGTTCCACTATCGGGGTAGCACGCTACCTCTCCGAGCACCGAAGAGAAAGGATGAGTGCCATCTCCCAGTCGGTACTCAGAGAGAGAGCGCCTCCGCGAGTCCCCAAGACGCAGAAGTACCCCATCCAACTACTACCCAGACCAAAAGTCACTTAACTTCGCCGACTGATGAAAAACGGTGTTACGACATTGGCCACGACGTAGCCCTCGCTTCTACTCAACTCACAGAAGAGACTGAAGTAAATCAGAATTTAAATATCTAAGTGCACTGCAGAAGGGAATGGCGCGATATACATGGTGTTTCATACCATGTGGGATGCACTTTCAGGACCTGAAAACAATGAAAAAGTTTATCTAAACATATGCCTGAAATCGCTTTGTTTCCGAGTTACAGCCCATTGTGTGTTCCAACAAGTATCCGCCTTACCTTTAAAGGAAGTGCTCAAAATGACCGCCTTGCGCTTGAATACACGCCTGAACACGCCTCGTTATAGACTGCCTGACGCGTTCAAACATTCCACGTATTGCTCGGATTTTCCTTGTTCTACACGTTGGCGAAGCATTTCAACGTTGTCAATGTGTGTCACATAAACGATGGATTTCAGATGACCCCACACGTAAAAATTGAGTGGATTCAGGTCAGGGAGCGAGTAGGCCACGCAATGGTCCTCCACAGGCTATCCATTTTATCAGGGAAATGGTCATCCAAATAGTCTCTGGCTACTCGACTAAAATGAGGCGGAGCGCCGTCATACATAAACCACATACGACATCGGACACCAAGAGGAACTTCATCTAGTAAATCGCTTAAATCATTCCTTAAAAAATTGGAATAGGATTCTCCTGTTAATCTTCCAGGCAAAACAAAAGGACCGATTAAGTTGTCGGCAATAAGTCCTGCCCATACATTGATACTAAATTGTTGTTGGTGCCTTGACTGGATGATGGCATGCAGATTCTCTTCAGCCCAGTGATGAGTGTTGTGAAAATTGATCACGCCATTTCTTGTGAAAGCAACCTCATCAGAAAACAACACGGAGGATAGAAAGAGAGGATCGCGAACACACTGTTGAAGGAACCAAGTACAAAAAGCCTCTCTTGGTGGGAAATCAGCTTCAGTAAGGCCTTGTACTCTCTGAATGTGATATGGGTAAAGCTGGTCCTGTAAAATTCTCCACACAATTGTGTATCTTACACCCTCTACTGCTGCTATCATTCGGGTGCTGACACCAGGATGTTCCTCCACGCGATTCAGGACCCGCTCCTCCAACTCAACAGTTCTAGCGCTGATTGGTCTACCACCATCTGAAACTCGTTTGTTGAATGATCCTGTATCACCAAGATGCTCGTCTATTCTCTGAAAGGTGGTCTTATCTGGCAGACGACGATTCGGAAACCTTTCCGCATACAGACGTCTTGTTGCGGCCGCATTACACTCGGCAAGTCCATACACGAGATGTATGTCTGCCATTTCTGTTTGAATAAGCCTCCATTCTCGCTTGAAATGCACACAATCACTGAATAGCAGAAAAACTTTTAAGGTTTTTTTTTTCACTGGACTGCACTTGCTCACGGTAAGAAGTTACGAATACGAACAGTGAAACACCGCGATGCACCTCTGACTGACTGATGGCTCTACATTCAACGATGTTGAAACATGTCATAGAGTGTACGAAACATTACAATCAGCAAGGCTATACATGAAATAAGTCTCGTATACACACACAAACTGTCAGCAAGCAGTGTTTGTAAACAGTTTGAGGAAAGAATTGCTGGAACACAAAACGGGCTGTAACTCGGAAACAAAGCGATTTCGTGCATGTTTTTGAACTTTTTTCATTGTTTTCAGGTCCTGAATCCATCTTGAAAGTGCGTCCCACATGTTATAAAACAGCCTATATAATATATATATATATATATATATATATATATATATTATATATATATATATATATATATATATAGGTTCTGAATGTAGTAGGCTAAGTGTAGGCTGTAAACCCTAGATTCTGTCCCAAAGCTGGATCCTATTTGCTTTGCAGGTAGCTGGTGAGGGAAGCTATGTTTTGAGGCCTCTTTGCGACTAACCCGGTGCCCACGTTGGGCTTTCCATCATAAAAAAGAAAAAACTTTATCATTACTTATTCGAACTATAATGGATGTAATTTCCCACCAGAAGAGTTCCTTGTTCCATGCACGGTCTGTGTTTAATATATACAGGGTGTCCCATAAGTCCGGCATCATAGGAAAAATAATAAAAAAAGGCAAAACAAAAGCTTTTATTTACAGAACGTGCTCAATATGTCCACCATTGTTTTCAATATACAAATTCAGACGTGATACCCAGTCAGCAAGCACATGGTGAATGATGTCAGGAGTAATGGTATTACATGCCCCAACAATGCGCTGCCGCAAATGTTCAACACTCCTAATTTTCTCTGCGTATACCAGCGCTTTCAAGTGGCCCCGAGATAAAAATCTAGTGGCGTGAGATCCGGGCTTCTAGCTGGTCATTCCACAGGCCTTCGACGTCCTATCCAATGACCAGGGAATTGTTGGTACAGGTATTCCCTTACTTGGGTGCTGTAATGTGCGGGAGCGCCGTCTTGCTGGAACCATGTTGGGAAATTTCCTTCTTCGTTCAAGACACTGGGAAATGCTTCTTCCTTGAGCATACGTAGGTAGGTGGCTCCAGTGACATGTTCATCGAAAAAGAGGGGGCCTATGATGCGATTCTTCCAAATGCCACACCATACCATAACCCGAGATGCACCTTGTTCCTTTGAAGAGTTATACCAGTGAGGGTTGTTTTGAGATCAGTAGCGGGTGTTCTGTCGATTTACCTCACCATTTCCATAAAAAACAGCCTCGTCACTGAACAGAACGGTGGACGGGAAATTGGCATCCCGAGCATATTGTTCCGTAGCCCATTCACAAAATTCCATCCGCAGGTCGGGATCATCATCGCTTAATTTCTGTAGGATCTGAAGTTTATATGGATGCCATTTGTGAGCCTGAAGAATGCGATGGATGCTACTTTTCGACACTCCTGTCTCGGCGGATAATTGCCGAAGAGACTTATTGGGACTTCTATTAAAATGAGCCAGGATAGCAGTCGCTCTATCATCGTCAGTGGACCTCCTTGAAGGTCCACTGCGTAGTTTATCTTCTATGGATCCTGTTTCCTTAAACTTTGCAACAAGTCTGCTACCACAACTCTGTTATTGGCTCGCGGTCTGGATGCAGTCTGTTAAATTCAGCAGCGGCCTCTCTTTGACTCCGATTTCCTATGAGTAGAATTATCTGGATTCGTTCTTCCTTGCTCACAGACATTATAGCCTGTAGAAAGAAAAAAATATGAATTATGGTTTGGAGAAATAGAAAAAAATGAATTTCTCCTATGATGCCGGACTTATGGGACACCCTGTATATATATATGCTACGTCGTGGCCAATGTCACAACACCGCTTCCCGGAGATCAGCGAAGTTAAGCGACACTGGGTCTGGGTAGTAGTTGGATGGGAGATCGTCCTCTGCGCCCAGATTATGTAGCGACCCGTGGTTCGGATCCCACGTAAAGCTGTAGGTCCCCTCGTCATATGACCTTAAATGTTGCGAAGGAGGTTAACCCCAATTAAAAAAAAAATTACACACACACACACCTTTGGTTAGCTTCCGCCCGAATTGTTCATTCTGACGAAGGTCAAGCTCTTCACTCCACCTTAGACCTACAGTTTAACGTGGAATCCGAACCACGCCCCACCAGCAGCCCAGCGTCTTAACCACTAGGCCACCGAGGGTTCCCATTTATCTACCAACCACTTTCTTTATTGTGTGGAAGGATCAACAGCTGGGTTTTGCTGCGCGCACCTGCAGTCACCGGGTCTTGATTCCGGGGCCGATGGATTCGTAGTCAGCGACGCTAACCACTACACCACCGAGGCACATGTATATACACTGAGCGACAGAAAAATCGGCCCACTTGGAATATCGCGAAAAGCAAAAAAGTGGTAAAACTTCTGTTTATAAAAGTTTTAACATTTGAAAATATAGTCTGAGGCAATCGAATAACGAGACAAAACAATGTCAGCTGCGAATACACTAGCTATAATGAATTTTCGACTTCTTTCAAGAATTCGACAGTCTGACATTCAGTTGTTCTTAGACTGCTAGTGCCACCTTTTTCTTCCACTAGTGGGAGTAGACATTTGCGTTTAGTAACAGATAGACTTCTAATTCTTTTGGGTTTCAGAATTGGACATTTACAATGGATTTGAGTGCCGTGAACGTCGCAAGAGTCGTCGCCCTAACTGAAGATGGTCGGAGCCAGCGTTACGTCGCCGATGCGCTAGGAATTCCAAGAACAACGGTTCGATGTGTCTACCAACGTTATGTAGAGACAGGAGAGTACACCCAAAGACCAGGATCTGAAAGATCGCGCTGCACATCTGCCCGTGACGATCGTTTCATCGTCTTGAGTGTTTTGAGAGATCGTCGCTTGACTGCCACAAACGTCCGCAATGAGCTGGAAAGGTCTCGAGACGTCAGTGTATCGGAGCGAACCGTTAGAAGGAGACTTACGGAAAGCGGTTTACATGCTACACGTCGGAATTGCTCCCACACCACCGCAATGCTCGTCTTGCTTTCGCTCGTGAGCACTTCAATTGGACTATGGTCCAATGGAGACGCGTATTGTTCACGGGCGAATCAAGATATCCAATGGACGGGAAAGAGTATGGAGAAGAACAGGAGAAAGATTCGCCCCGTGCACTTTTACGGAGAGGGTTGCTTAAATTGGGAGGAGTCCAATTGACATGCTCACGAGCGAAAGCAAGACGAGCATTGCGGTGGTGTGGAAGCAATTCCGGGCGCATTGCTGGACGTCTAGCATGTAGATTTTCAAATTTTAAAACTTTCATAAACAGAAGCTTGCCCACTTTTTTGCTTTTCGCGATATTCCAAGCGGGCCGATTTTTCTGCCGCTCAGTATATATATATAACCTTACAACCTTACAAAGGTTTCGCGCGATGATTCCTCATTTCGCGAAGGTTAAGCTTGTCGCCCCTCCTCTCGAGTTGGCCTGATGAAGTAGTGAGTTGGTTTCTTGTGCTCTCCACCTCACATAGCCAGGTACGCCCGGCTCATCGGGGAATGTTCTGAGCCAGGCGTCTAGTCTTCTTTTGAAGATTTCCACTGCAACTCCCTTCGTGTTTCTTAGGTCTTTTGGCAACTGATTAAACAGTTTTGGTCCTCTCACTACAAAACTATTTTCTTTCAGGATTAAGGATGTTCCCTGTCTCGCCTTCAATTTGGGAATACGACACAGTCTACCGCTTCTACCTTCCACCATTGTTTGGGGAGTTATAGGGTTCAGAGTAAGATTAGGGACTAGTTTCTCCATTATTTTCCAAGTGTAAATAATGGTGTATCTCTCTCTTTTTTCCAGTGAATACAGGTCTAGTTCGCGTAACCTTTCCAGTAATTTAGTTCTTTGCACCCATTGCTCTTGGCTGTGAAGCTTCTCTGGATCCCTTCCAGCTGTCTAATGCCTTCTTTTTTAATGGGGATGTTAGGACCGAGCAGTATTCCAATTTGGGTATGATCAAGGTTTTCAGTAGAGGAATCATTTATATATATATATAAAATAGCAAATACAATGTATTTCCACCAATGAACTGTGTTAAATTCTTTACCTCTTTTATCCTCCGTCTCTCGCTCTCTCTCCTTATAAATCTCTCTCTCTCTGAACAGCTTCTTTTCCCTAGGATCTCTCTCTCTGGGGTCCTTTTCTCTCTCATCTCTCCTCAAATCCTCCCGACAACGATCCTCGTAGCTATCCCTTTCACGACTGGAATAAAGATGTGGCAACTGACCGCTTGAGGTGGCAGGGCTTCTTCCAAAAGCTCTAAGTTTAAAAAAAACGTTTATATAAGAAAATAGACCTATGCATTTTGTCTTAAGAATAAACTAAACGAGGCCGAATTACTTAACTCAGTGATTACGATTCTTTTTTTTAACGGTTCACCGATATTGCCGCTACTATAATACCCGATTTTTGAATGCTAGAGAGAGACACTTACTGATCATACTCTCTGTGCCTTTGCAAGTCTTTTCTCTCCATCTCTTTGCTTCGCACAGCGATGGGGGAGCTTCTCTTCTCTCTCCTCTCTCCATATTCGTCTCTCTCGTACCTCCTCGGTGAATCACGCCCTCTAAATATTTATCTCAGTTATTCAATGTACAGGGTGGACAGAAAGTCTGGGCACCCTCTCTAATGTAAAAATTAGATACATAAGTATCTTGAGGGAATGCCCACAATCTCGGGGAGGGGAAAAAGTTCGTCAAGAAGCAAAATTTCTAAAAAGCATAAAAAAAATTTTAGTACGTTTCTCCTCTTGAAATTTTAATACTGTCACCAAAAATAATAATGTCCAAACAAAAACAATGTCTGACAATAAAAAATGTCTGACATTAAAAAAAAAAAGAAGCATAATTTACAAGTTCAACTTCAAAAAGAAAAATGTCTCAGTATTAAAATTAAATAGAATTTACACTATTCAAGGCTATAAGATAAATAATACTGAAATATCTCAACAAAACCTTAAACTTTTTATAAAATCTTTTAAAATAATAAACGTGTTTTCCTAATAATGGTTAGCCATTATGTACTCTCTCGTGTGACATCAGGATGGTGATCCAAATGTCATATAAACTGGCTTAATGGTACATATGCATTTAAAATGTGCTTAAATTGCCTTCAGCATCAGTCAAAGATCAAAGGGGTAAATTCTGTAAAACTTTATTTTGCATATGAATGATGCTGACTGGTGGGCTAAATTCAGTTCCAATGAACTTGTTAAGTTACATTATTGATTAAACTTACTCATTGTAATACTTGTGGGGTAAGGCCAATCTAAAAGCATTAGATAAGACAGAAATACTTTATTAAATCCTTACCCATATCTTTCACGGCCGATGATGTCTGGAGATCTCTTCAGACGATCGTCGATTCTTGGGTCTCTTGGGCGTGAAGAAGGACCAAGGCTCGAGTCCCTACTATGGCTCAAAGAACGCTCTAGTGTTCGTCCATGATAATCCAGTCTTTCACGCGGAGATGAAGAACGTTTGTGAACTGAAAATAGAATACAATTTCACCGACTCTCCTCATGCCATGGTTAGTCACTGTCAGTTTAAGTAATCTGATAGCCTAACTGAACCTTAATTAAATTATACCATATCTAAAAACAACAACTATTACAACTAATAATAATAATACTAATGTATCTGGTAACCCTTCATATGAATTTTACATGATCTAGCTGAGCAGCAACCCAAATTCACAGTCACTTTCCTAGATTTAGTAAGCCAAATCAGCCTGTTACACCTAAACTGAAACTAACCTCTTTTGTGAGATGATGGAGAAACTTGCTTACGGGATTTCCTACTAGAAACAGGGGTTGGGGAAAGGAGCTTTTTAGAACTGGTTCTCCTGTGATGTCGTGAGGGAGATCGAGCTACTTTATGAATGTGAACCCGTTCATGATCCTTAGATGAAAATTCTTTATAGTCCTTCCGAAGCCCATGTCCACTTTTGCGACTACTTCCTTTAGAAGAATTGTGTTTCCTCCTGAAGTAGAAC
This sequence comes from Bathynomus jamesi, assembly GCA_023014485.1. NCBI lineage: Eukaryota > Metazoa > Arthropoda > Malacostraca > Isopoda > Cirolanidae > Bathynomus > Bathynomus jamesi. The sequence continues at coordinate 18,436 of JAJOZX010000702.1, read as the reverse complement.
CAAATTTAAAAATTAGTCATGCCAATGTACAGTAGTTCATCAGTTTCATAAATTTTTTTCTTTAATCTTTATTACAAGGGCTTCAAAGAAAGGGTAAAGTGTTAATCTCCTCACCCAGATGAAGATTTGGCTTTTTTTCCTTTGGATCTATCATTGCTAGATCCTCCTCTTTTGGCCAACCTTGATTTCCTTGGTTGTCTGTTCTCCCTCTTGTGAGAAGCTTCCTTCCTAGTTCTGTTCTGATTGCCTCCAGGCCCTCTTCTATCCTCATAAGATGAAGAGGAAGAGGATGATGATGAGGATGAGGATGATGATGAGGATGATGATGATGAAGAGGAAGAAGGACTTCTTCTGTGAGTCCTAACCTAAAAAGAAAAAATGTTAGTTTTAATATTATGACACACAAACAATATATAGGTAGTAAGCCATCAATGACCAAAAGTTAGGTCTAATTTATGTCAGAAATTACATTGTAGTTAACATTGAATTTAGCACAAGACAGCAAATAATCAGACCCAATAGGGCATCATCATCAATTTTTGATGAGCCATTGATATTTAACAGTTGAAAGACTGAAAAACCTCAGATGTGATTTCTTAATAGATGGAAAGTGAAAAAGCTTATTTAAGTACAGTTATTGCACTTTATAAGAACACATTCAGATCAGTTCTTAGCAGGTTTAGAGAGCAAGAGCACTATATTTAACCCTTAACCCTTTAATGCCCAGTGTGTGAAATTTTCATCATTAACTTTGGAAGCAATTTTAGACCTTCCAGTTCCCAATGTGTGAAATTTAACACATTTCGTATTTTATTAATTATGAACAATAAAACTTTGTAAAATATATTTTTCAGTTATTTTGGGTCCAATTAAACGATTTTTATATCCCAATTTTTTTTTTACTTTTCAACTTAATTTGGGTATGAAAGGGTTAACAGGAAATTGGGTCAGAAATGAATTGCGTGTTAAGTCTGTGGGACCCATGAATTCTTATCCAGGTTAAGTGGAGGAACTTGCTAGTTACTCTTATTAAAAGAGAAAATATATACAGTACACCAAAACCATAAAAAGGAGAGAGTTTAAAGTAAAATGCACCAAACCAAAGGTTCCAGCAAGTTTTTGGTAGTTTATCTTTATAAATAATTATCTTCATAATAATGCACAGCCTAGATTATTTTACAGTTTTCACTGAAAGGAAATGATGAATTTTCATACAAACATTTCTTTGAAGCAATTCCACAATACTTTTCAACATACAGTAATACATGCCTCATAAATCATAGTTTTAAACTTAAATGAGTTTGTTTGGTGCAATATTACTGGCATTTCTCCTATACACTGAACTAGAATTTCAAGAATAGAGTCTATCTGTTTTAACCCTTTGAGTGCGTAATTAAATTTTGGGCTGGTTCCCAATTATCCATTAAAAAATTAAAATTTCCTGACACGGGGGTAAATCCAGTTTTCGCACTCAGCCGTAATGAATATTCAGGCGGAGATATGGATCCACTTCTTGCACTCAAAGGGTTAATTCTTAAGTATGCCTACATTATATACTCAACATTCCTAACTTTCATTCTAAAAGTTCCTTTGCAGTTCACTGGCAAGTTCCAAATAGGCCTACTAGATCACTTAACCATCATTTGGCCCCAGTAATAAAAGCAAGCTTTAATTAATTTTCAGTTCATGTTCCCATCATAATGCCAGCCAGTTAGGAAGCTTAATAAGATAAGAATTTCTTTAATAGTAAAATCCTATACTACCCTACCTCTTCTGTTCCCCCAATCCCCAGTGGAACAGTACTCCTTCCCTACTGTATCCCTGCCACCAAGTAATTTTCATGGCTGAAAAACCTTGTTTTGGTACATCTGTAGGCAAGCTTTGCTTAAAGAGATTTTAAAGTTAAAGTAATTGATATTAAATTATGTATCATACTACTAATGGTCATGTTAGCTCCTATCCTGTGCTATTTCTTTTTATCAATAGCTCCTGTTTTTTTGGAAATGGTCAGGTTAGATAAAAGGCAATTAGCTCCTTGGCCTACATGATTGTACTACATGTAAATGATACTGAATATAAGTCAGTTTAAGTTAAATTAGGTGACCTTATCTTACAACCTTATTAGTTCTGTGTGGTGACTCCTCACAGAGGTTAGGTTAGGTTATTTATATATATATATAAAAAATTGAGAAAGTTTTTATAAGATTAGCTTAGGCTTTAACCTTATCCATTTCACCCAAGTAATTATGCCTATATTGTAACACCACTTCCTGTCAATCAGCAAAATTAAGCAACAATGGGTCTGGGTAGTAGCTGGATGCGAGACCATCCTCTGCATCTAGATAATGTAGTGACTCATATCTCAGATCCCACATAAAGCTGTAGGTCCTCTCTGTTTAATGACCTTACATGTTGTGAAGGAGGTTCAACAACCCCATCACTGCATTAATTATTATACCTATACCTACAGTTGTACTTGTAAAGGTTATGGGGAGAGATTTGCAAGTTAAGAATTTTGTACTCTACATGTGCTGGGCCACCATTTGCCTGAAGCACACGGTTAGCAAATAAAATTACCATAATTAGGACCTACTATCAAATGAGTTTATAATTTCAGGCAAAATCCAAGTTTACTTACTTTTTTATCAATGATCGGTGGTGGCATATTTACTTTCTCCAAAGTTTTATCAGGATAATTATTAAGAAGCAGTTCAAGATTAAAGCATATCAAGTAATCTACAATTTATCATCAATCATATAAATTATATATCATAAAAATTAGTGACTTTTAATTATTGTTATTCTTCAGTTTAAACACTGACAGCCTTTCTTCCAAAATTTTGATAAACTTATTTAAGATTTTTGAGAAACTGTTATAGACCATGTACACAGATTTGAATGAACCTAATTTGGTTCCTTAGCCTAACCTATAATGATACAATAAATTTATAATAGTTTAAGTTCCACAGGCCTTAACAAGACTAAACTTAGTATGTCTATTAAATAAGTTAAAATGAGGAATCACAAATGCAATTACCGTATTTTTTGGTGTATAAGACACACCCCTATTTTCAAGGCCTTTTTTCAGGAAAAAAAGTTATTTTTCACACATTTAATGTTTATTAGAACTAGCTATACTACAATAGTAAACAAAGTGCTTTTGTTAAAGCCCTCCATCAAAAGTATGGTGATACATTTTCTTTCACCCATACTCATTATAAGAAAATAGTATTAAGTATATGGGAGACTATACTATATGTTATGAAACATAAAAGTAAATCATTATGCAATACGTACTGTTTTTCTTGTTATCAGTGGGTTGGGAAGAGTAGAAACTTAGTGTAAAATTGGCCAAACCAATACACAGTCAGGAGGGACTAAGAGATGATGAATTTTTGTAAAAATCCATCAGTTCTTCTAGCCCATGAAAGGTAATATTATGACCTTCAGTGTATAGGATGCAGGGTGATTTTGAGACCCCTTTTTTTTAGAAAAAAAGTGCGTCTTATACACCGAAAAATACGGTATTCCATTTTTCTGTCTTCTAATTTAAAATACACTAACTGAAGTTAAGCAAATATTAAGTTTCAGGGACACCAGTTTTTTTGACAAAGTCAACATTTGTTATAAGGCTCTTGATTGGCCTCAAAGCTGCCAATATTCTAGATTAGTTTTAAATACAGACCTAGACTTAATTGATAATGTCTTTGTAGGAGACTACTTCTCCACCAGTGATCAGAGGCAGATAACATTTGAAATTAAAATTAATGTCTATAATTCAGAGAGCCTGGAATACACTTTGGATTTTAAAAGAGCTAAATTTTGTGATATGAAACTGCAACTTCTGACCCATAATTGGGATGAGGCTCTATCACAATGATATTAATGGCACATGGGCTTCTTTTTAGAATTATTTTAAATGTTTAGAATTGAGTAATATCCCATTTCATAAAAAGAGACTAGCAAGGTCTGTTAAACTTAAATGGTGAAATGCTGAAATTAAAAGTAGCTTAGCATTAAAAAGGAATGTGTATTTCAAATTTAAAGAATCAAATAATTTGTCCAATGAAAATGCGTACAAGCTATTGAGAAGGCGAAGTGAAAATATTATTAGAAAAAGTAAATGCAACTATGAGCTATATATAGTTAACCAAATTAAATTGAATCCAAAGGAATTCTATAATTATGTTAGGAATAAAAAAGTAGCTTGGCAGACTATTGGCCTACTCATAGGCATAAACAACAAACAAATTTATGATGATTTACAAATGATGGAAGTTTTAAATAAACTCTTCTGTCATCACTAATGAAAATATGAACATTATTCCTGTTTCCATAATCATGCTCATTGATGATCATTTAAAGAATCATGATTTTACCATTAGTGAAAGTGAAGTACTCTCAGCCGTAGATAAAATTAATCCTAATAAAACTCCAGGTCCAGATAAGCTCTTTCCTAAGGTACTTAAAGAAGTAAACTGCACAATAGTCCCTCCTCTCACATATATATTTAATAAGTGTTACAGGCTGGAAAAGTTCCACTCAATTGGAAACTTGCAAACATTATGCCAATATTTAAAAAAAAGGGACAAATTGCTTCTGGGGAAATTATTGTCCCATCAGCCTGACTTCAGTAGTTGGTAAGCTTATGGAGATGATCATTCCAGACAAAATAGTTAATCACTTAGAAATTAATAAATTAATAAAAATTCTTAACACAGCTTTTGACAATCATTCTTGTCTTACTAATTTCCTTGATTTCTTTAATGATACTGTAAATATATATAATATATATAATATATATATATGTTAAACACAGACCGTGCATGGAACAAGGAACTCTTCTGGGAAAATTAAATCCACTATAGTCCGAATAAGTAATGGTAAATGACAAATACCATAGTTTTTTTCCTTTTTTCATGATTTTAGCCCGACGTGGGCAACGGGTCTCTCGCAAAGAGATCCCATAAATATAGCTTCCCTCACCAGCTATCTGCAAAGCAGACAGGATCCAGCTTTGGGACGTGGATCTAGGGTTTAAAGCAAACCTAGATCCCTACACTCAGAACCTCTATATAAGTAAAAGACTCGTTGCATTCACGTCGTGTTGAATAAATCAAAGAAAAGGGGGTAACTATTGTATTTTTAGCCAAAAAAAAACCAAAACTTAAACCTCAACCGGGACATTGAGCGTCCACTTTTCAAGGCACGAAACACGTCCGTTTAGTATACACAAACTCAGAATGGTTCCCTGAGAAAATTATATGTTAAACACAGACCGTGCATGGAACAAGGAACTCTTCTGGGAAAATTAAATCCACTATAGTCCGAATAAGTAATGGTAAATGACAAATACCATAGTTTTTTTCCTTTTTCATGATTTAGCCCGACGTGGGCAACGGGTCTCTCGCAAAGAGATCCCATAAATATAGCTTCCTCACCAGCTATCTGCAAAGCAGAGGTTCTGAGTGTAGGGATCTAGGTTTGCTTTAAACCCTAGATCCACGTCCCAAAGCTGGATCCTGTCTGCTTTGCAGATAGCTGGTGAGGGAAGCTATATTTATGGGATCTCTTTGCGAGAGACCCGTTGCCCACGTCGGGCTAAAATCATGAAAAAGGAAAAAAACTATGGTATTTGTCATTTACCATTACTTATTCGGACTATAGTGGATTTAATTTTCCCAGAAGAGTTCCTTGTTCCATGCACGGTCTGTGTTTAACATATAATGTTCTCAGGGAACCATTCTGAGTTTGTGTATATATATATATATATAATATATATATATCCCCGCAAGGGGGTTCTAAGCTCGTGCTCTTGGGTGCTCTTTGTGCTCGTTTGTACGTGCTTGTTCCTGGAGGTTTCACGTGCGCCCTCCCGGCCCTAGCACCCAAGGATGATGGGGCTCGACCCTGCAGTCCTTGTCATCCTTGGTCTTTTTCCACTTCGACTGTCCCCTCCACCCTTTCTTTTTCCTCTGTCTTTCCTCTCACTTTTTCTTTGTTTTTCCGCTGAGATATGCCTTTAAATAGAGGCGAATCGGTTCTTCCCGAACTTAAAAAAAAAATATATATATATATATATATATATATATATGATGAATAAAACCACAAAGGGAAAAGAAACAAAGTGGTGAGCACCACTTTGTGTTTCTTTTCCTTTCGTGGTTTTATTCATCTTAAATATTTTTCACGTGTCAATTTCGCGACATTTACCAATCTTACTATGAACTTTTCTTCCTTTATCCCTTTAGGTTTCAAACGAAATTTAATCTCGACTCTGACCAATAGAGCTTTCAATATCTGTTCAGATTACTTCAAACTACACGATGAACTAGATTTCATCCGAAAACTCCTTGCCAAGAATAATTTCCCTTCTAGACTGGTGGAGACTACAATAGGCAGAACCTTAAATAGACTAAAGCCCTACAACTAGAAACTTAATTACAGTCCCCAAAGATATCCTGTATTTCACTTTGCCCTATATGGGAACCTCAAGTTTTAGCATTAGAAATAAACTTTTAAAATTGCTCAAGGAATTCTACCCACAACTGTGTATAAAAATTATATTCACCCCGTCTAAATCGATTTACCATTTATTTAAATACAAGGATGTTATTCCTACACTTCTTAAGTCATCTATAGTTTATCAATACAAGTGTGACCACTGTATGGGGTCATATATAGGTAAAACTAAAAGACATTTAAAATCTCGTATTTACGAACATCTCGGTAAATCGGTCCGTACAAATTTACCCCTTGGCAAACCACCTAATTCTCTCATACGTAATCACTCGCACAACAATAACCACCCAATTTCACAGTCTAATTTCACCGTACTTGCTGCTGGAAGCTCTGACCTTAAGCTTAAAATTATGGAGTCTCTGTTTATTTATAAACTAAAACCAGACCTAAATTCTGACGAATCATCGATAGATCTGCTATGTTTTGGTTAAGGTACTAGTTTATTTTATTTACATTTCAGTTTTAATGCTTTTACTTTTTATAATTTTAACTTTTTAACTTCACATTTATTTACCTTTTAGTTTTAATGTTTTACATTTTCTTAGCTACTTTTTATAATTTTTTAAGTTTATTTTAAATTGTTATTAAGCAATTTGTATTTTGTAATTTTGTATGTGATTTGGAATTTTATTGTTTTAGCCCTGAAGATGGAATTAGTGCATTCCGAAACGTTGGTACTATTAAACCTTGAAGGATGTTTGTTTTCTCTGGTGTTCCTGTTCATATATATATATATATATATATATATATATATATTATATATTATATATATATATATATATATATATATATATATATATATATATATAATATATATATATATATATATATACAAGGTGTCCCATAAGTCTGGCATCATAAGAGAAATTCATATTTTTCTATTTCTACAAACCATAATTCATATTTTTCTCTTTCTACAGGCCATAATGTCTGTGAGCAAGGAAGAACGAATCCAGATAATTCTACTCATAGGAAATCGGAGTCAAAGAGAGGCCGCTGCTGAATTTAACAGACTGCATCCAGACCACGAGCCAATAACACAGAGTTGTGTTAGCAGACTTGTTGCAAAGTTTAAGGAAACAGGATCCATAGAAGATAAACCATGCAGTGGACCTTCAAGGAGGTCCACTGACGATGATACAGCGACTCCTGCACATTACAGCACCCAAGTAAGGGAATACCTGTACCAACAATTTCCTGGTCATTGGAGAGGATGTCGAGGGCCTGTGGAATGGCCAGCTAGAAGCCCGGATCTCACACCAATAGATTTTTAACTCTGGGGCCACTTGAAAGCGCTGGTATATGCAGAGAAAATTAGGAGTGTTGAACATTTGCGGCAGCGCATTATTGGGGCATGTAACACCATTACTCCTGACATCATTCACTGTGTGCTTGCTGACTGGGTATCACATCTGAATTTGTGTATTGAAAACAATGGTGGACATACTGAACATGTTCTGTAAATAAAAGCTTTTGTTTTGCCTTTTTTATATTTTTCCTATGATGCCGGACTTATGGGACACCCTGTGTGTATATATATAGGGTGGTCCAAATCCATAGGGGGAAATTTCAAAATTCTCTTAGATAGCCTCCACAAGTGTGTTTTTTGTCCATTTAGTGTCCACATGGTCTGTGCAAAATTGCAGCGTGATTGGTGAATATTTAGGTCGCCCCACTCTGAATATATATATTATATAATGTACTTTTTCTTCCGTAGGTCCGATGGCTCAAACTCGATCAATTCCAAAAGTTTGGCTTCTAGGGATGGCAACTGGAACTTTATCCACGTCAAGGCTCCCTACATGCCTTGACGCCCTCCTCTTGGGACAATACCACCACATCAATCAAAAGCAAACCACCTCCGACAGTCTGAACCAGGCATGCCAGAGGGTGATTGAAGTCTGGACCCGAGCGCGGATCCCAACTCAACGGATCGACTCCTGTGTCGGTAAGCTTTCAAAGCTTTTAGACAGCTACAAAACACTCAAGAAGCACAGGACCAGGCAACGTGCCAGCGATAGAATGAATGAAGACATCTTCAAAGCGGACATCCAGGAACTGTTTGACATCGCAACCAGTGATGCCATGAGCACAATTCGTCAACGTTGAGGACCGAAATTTCCTGTCCATGCAGCGCAAGGACGTCAATTCTTGCAGCATGGCTGGCATTGATAAGGAAACGACTACACAAGAGGACAGAAAGCGATCCAGAATGGAGAAGGAAGCCAAGAGGAAGGCAAGGCATGAAGCAACACAGAAAGATTTGGAAGAAGCAGGAGTGTCATCAATTGATCTTTCCTCTTCTTCTTCTTCCCTTTTTTCGCAAGACGACGACGACGACTATAGACCATCGGTTCCGATTCCTTCTTCGTCTGAAGCTCCGGCACCAAAGCGTCCCCCAAGAACAAGGTTACGAACATTTTCCAATCTCCAGAAGTCATTGGAGCAATGGATCGCACCAATCTTTCTGACCGGAATGCTGTTTTCGTAACTGGAGCTGTATTACAGGCCGCGGGGCATGATCTGTCTGGGATGACGTGCTCTCGGAGCTCTATTCATCGCTACAGAGAAAGTGGGCGAGAACAGGCAGCTCGAGAAGACCTAGAATCATTCTCTCTAGAAGACCCTGTCCTTCTCCATTGGGACGGAAAGCTTCTCCCCGGCATTGAAGGGAAGAAGACGAATGTGCATATAACATTCAATGGACAGGAGAAGCTGCTTGGTGTCCCAAAGATGAAACAAGGAACTGGAGAAGCACAGGCCCAGGCATGCCTTCAAACTATGAAATTATGGAACGTGGAACAGCATGTGAGAGGTCTCGTCTTCGATACCACTGCGTCAAACACGGGTTTACATCGCGGAGCCTGTGTCAGGATTGAAGAAGCATTGGGTCACGAGCTAGTTTGGATCGGTTGTTGACATCATATACTTGAAGTCATACTTGCTGATATCTTTGCCTCAATATTTGGCTCAACAGGAAGTCCTGAAACAGGCCTTTTTAAGCGATTTCAAAAGGAATGGCCATCTCTCTCCCACGAAGCATTTGTCTCAGCATCGGACAGCTTGTTCGAGAACCCTCAACTCCAAGAGATGAGAAAAGAGATGCTCACTTACTTACCTAACGCTCTTCAGGCAAGCCAACCTCGTGATGACTACAAGGAGTTCCTTGAACTATCTTTGCTCTTCCTGGGGGGAAAGACTGGTGGTCAACTCTTTATCCGAGCTCCGGGTCCCATGCACCACGCGAGATGGATGGCGAAGGCGATTTATGCGCTCAAAATCTACCTCTTTCACTATCAATTCAAGCTCACAGCACGCGAAGAACGAAACGTGACTCAGCTGGCTTTATTTGTCAGTCTGATTTACGTCAAGTACTGGCATGAAGCGCCAATGGGGACACAAGCTCCTCTCAATGATCTCAAAATGCTGCATCTTCTGGAAAAATATCCACACGGAGGAGCTGCACAAGCGGCGAAGACAGCTCTAAGACGCCACCTGTGGTACTTGTCAGAGCATCTGATTGGACTGGCCTTCTTCGATAATAGGATCGATCCTGATACCAAAAGGAGAATGGTTCAACACCTCCAACATCCCCAAAAGAATGGCTGCCCCCGACGAATCGACATGGCGGAAGCTGGTGTTGAAAATGATGTGGCATCCTTCGTCACAAAAAGGACATTGACCCTCTTTGATGCCTTGAAAGTTGGAGGTAAGGAGGAAGCGCGCCAGTTACTTCAAAAAGATCCACGGGAATGGCCAAATGACAAGAACTACAGGGAACTTAGAGATCGCGCCTTAAAGATGAAAGTCGTCAATGATGCTGCCGAGCGAGGTATTGCTCTCGCACAACGCTACTGTGGGGGTTGTGAAGTTTCTCACAACCCCCCCGTGATTTTCAAATTCCCCATTTTTTGGGGGTTGTGGAGTTTTTCATAAAAAAGCTTCACCCTAGTTTTCAAGTCCTATCTGGGTCCCCTCTCACAAGTTTTTCTTTCCCCACAGGAGTAGTTAGGAAACCATTAATGGTAATTAGGATTAAGGTTATGAAACCTGAATAGACCCTTAATACGGACCTCCTGTCAGAAGCCAAGGAAGTGTGGAAAGCCTTTAAAAGGTAGGAGTTTTTGTAATCCTTGGCTAGAGTTCATTTGTATTTCACCATCATTATCATAGTTAATTATTATTATTAAGGGTAGACATACATATAGGTTGTTGAAACTGACTGAGTATAGATAGGTTTGCCACCTTGTCATGTAACTAGCTAGAGAACCAATTATCATTATTATAGGTCATCAGTCATATTATTCCAGAGTTAGGTTTTTGCCCATGCTTGTTTGGCAATGATTATAGGTGGATTAACTCATGTGAGATAGGTTTGCCATAATTGTCAATATTTGTAGTTATTATTTTGTAT
>JAJOZX010000702.1:0-2500 GCA_023014485.1 Bathynomus jamesi | reverse complement strand
TACCTTGTAGGCGTGTAACTTCAAACGTTTGTGTAACACCTTGTGCACCGTAGACTTCAGTATCTTTAGTTGGCATGAAGCTTGTCTCTCCAATTTCCTTGGTGACTGTGTGAAAGCAGTTTGAATGTTTTCCACCGTCCCATCGGAAACTGATGGTCTACCACTGCTCTTTCCCTTTTCCACATTTCCAGTTTCCAAGAATTTTTTCATCCATGACTTAATTAACTTCACATCAGGTGGATTCTTTCCATACTTTGTTCTGAACCTTCGCTGAACACTGACAGGAGATTTTCTGCAAGCCACACAACACATTGTACCTTCTCTGTCACAGATGCCATCTTAACTGAACAGCTACTACAGCGCTCCTAGCGGCGAATGTGGTAGATGAAACACACCAGCAGAGAAACTCTATGCATGTACGAGATCACCTGTAAAAAGAAAATGGATGTAAGATTCATCATTAAAACATGAGAGCATACTGTTTTCAGGGTAAACATTTATGGACACCCTGTATATATATATAATATATATATAGGAGTAAAACAGTACATATTATAAATTTAAATTTTCAAAAAGTGTTTGCTAATGACATCTGGAATCCCATGCCAGTCCCAAGCCTGGATAAAAGAGGAGGGTTGCCACAACAGGCCTAGCAAGCTGGTGGTGTAAAAACCTTATTGCTTGAGAAACTCAAGAACCAGCCTCGGAACCAGGATTGATAAACAGATCACGGACAAGGAAACAAAACTGGACAAGAAAAATGGACACACTGAGGATTAGATGCGGAACGATTAACATAGCAACTTATAGGAGGAAAGATGATGAAATTTTGGACATTATGAGAGAAAGGAAAATCGACATCCATCTTGGGAATGGCAGAAACAAGGCATATGGGTGGAGAACTGGGAAGGGACTCGGGGGGGATGGATATGTGCTCATGTACAGAGGAGTGGAAGAGGGTTGGAGGAGAATGCATGGAGTGGCAATGATTATTGGACCAAGATTGTCCCCAAACATACAGACTAGAATTAATAAGCAAAAGACTAATGAAACGTAAGTTGAGAATTAGGAATAAAACATATTCTCTACCAGGTTTATGCGCCACAACAGGGCCATAGTGAAGAGGAGAAGACCAACTTCATGGAACTATTAGATGACAATTATGAAGTGGGAGGAGAGGAGGAGGAGGAGGAGGAGGTAGGACTGCTTATGGGAAATTTCAATGGTAGAGTGGGAATGGAGAGGGAGGGAGTGGAGTAGATAATTGGACTTTTCAGAGAACAGAACTGAAATGCAGAGGGAGAGAAACTAATAGATTTCTGCATTAAGGAACAAACTAAAGATCATGAATGGATTTTTCAAACACCAGGAGACCCATAAGTTTACGAAATGCAGGTGCAACCAAGTGACAAGAAACTGTGACCAAAGATCCATCATAGATTACTTTATATGCTCCGATAAGAGAAATGTTGGAAATGTCAAGGTGATACCTGGGGTTACGTTAGACTCCAACCACAGATTACTGATAGCAGATTCGAAAATGCAGAAAATAATAGCAACAAAAGAGGAGAAGAGGAAGGTAATTAAGACAAAGAAACTGCAGGATGAGAACATTAGAGTCAGATTCAGAGAGGAACTTGAAAGAAATATAGCTGAGATGGAGGAAAACAATGAATAGGAAACAGTGAGAAATTGTGCTAAGAGGGTTGTGGAGGAGATTTTGGGAACTGAGTGGGTGGGGGAGGAAGAAGAAGACATACACCATGGTGGACAGATATAGTGAGAGGTGCAGTAAAACAGAAAACTATAAAACATAGGAAGTGGTTGAGGCAATGTACACAGGAATCAAGACGGGAATATGTGCAAGCAAGAAATGAAGCTGAGAGGGAGAAGAAAAGGACAAAACAAATGGCAATGAGGGAATAGGGAGAAAAGTTGAGAGGGGATGAGAAAGGAAATAAAAAACCGATTTATAGCCTTGCAAAATCTTATAGGAAGGAAAAGAAAAAGTATACAATATTAAAAATGAAGTGGGAAATGTGATAGTGGAACCTGGAGCAATTAAAAGATGATGGTCAGCTTATTTTAAAGATCTACTGAATGGAGATCCAGAAGAAGAAGTGGAGGAAGCGGATGGAATATACCAGGAATTAGCAGAACAGGTAATTATTACCAGAGAAGAAATGGAAGAGGCTGTTAATAAAATGAAGAATGGAAAGTCAACAGGAGTGGATGAGTTTCCAATTGAACTTATAAAGGAGGGAGGCAAAGCCATGAAAGAAAAAATTTGAAACCTGTTGAATAAATATTGGAGAGAAGGTCAAGTCCCTGGTGATTGGGGAAGAACAATCATCATTCCAATATATAAAGGAAAGGGTGACTCAGGTAGATGTGAGAATTATAGGGGAATATCACTTATTAATCATATAACAAAACTTTACGAAAGAATAATAGAAAAAAAAGCAAGGCAAATAACTGAAGCAAGGTTGTGAGAGGAACA
>JAJOZX010000701.1:1132500-1230001 GCA_023014485.1 Bathynomus jamesi | reverse complement strand
CTCCTAAGCTATTGTTATATCAATATTTACAATTAAAAGTATTGACATATTCACTAAATTCTGCAAAACAAATTTATCCAAAACGTTTCTCATTATAATCCTAATTCAAGCTGTTTTTTTCTTTCACGGGCTTAAGAAATGACAAAAAGTACAATTTCTGATGAAATTAGATATAAAATAATACATTTGCATGGTGAGGAACTGAGTCAAAGAAAAATAAGTGAATCTACAGGCGTTTCCAAAACTGGTGTACAAAAATCTTGGCTCGTCACAGCTCAAATGGAACCCCAGCTGATCGCCCTAGATCAGGGAGGCCCTCTAAGCTTTCCCCATCTGATCTACAATATCTAAAGATTACTTCCCTTCGAGACAGACGCAAATCCAGCACTTCACTCGCAGCAGATCTCGAAAAAACAATAGGTGTCTCAGTTGATGATCCCTTTACTGTATGAAGGAAACTTAACTCAATAGGTTTTAAAAGATGTGTTGAGGCAAAAAAGCCACTTTTAAGGAATGGAAATAAAGAGAAGAGAAGAAAATGTGCTTTGGAACACAAGTATTGGACATCTGAGACCTACTGAATTAAGTTTTCTTCGTACAGTAGAAGGATCAACTGAGACACCTGTTTTTTTCGAGATCCGCTGCGAGTGAAGTGCTGATTGTGTCTGTCTCGAAGGGAAGTAATCTTTAGATTTGTAGATCAGATGGAGAAAGCTTAGAGGGCCTCCTGATCTAGGACGATCAGCTGGGTCCCATTTGATCTGTGACGAGCCAAGATTTTTTGTACACCAGTTTTGGAAACGCCTGTAGATTCACTTATTTTTCTTTGACTCAGGCCCTCACCATGCAAATGTATTATTTTATATCTAATTTCATCAGAAATTGTACTTTTCGTCATTTCTTAAGCCCGTGAAAGAAAAAAACAGCATGAATTAGGATTATAATGAGAAACGTTTTGGATAAATTTGTTTTGCAGAATTTAAGTGAATATGTCATACTTTTAATTGTAAATATTGATATAACAATAGCTTAGGAGCATTTACTGCAAATCCATCAGTAATAGTCGCTAGATCTTTAAACACATGCGTTATAAGAATAATGAATCAACCCTCAAGTCCAATTTATACAGACTAAATGGTCATCCAGCTTATACAACTTCATACACTTAAGTAATAACTTAGTTATACGTTAATATGAACCAGAGGTTCTAGTTAATATGTATTTTAGTATCAAAACCAATTTTCATAACAGATTATCTAATAGTTATCAGATCGACAGTGGTCTCTGACTTTTGCACAGTACTCTCTCTCTCTCTCTCTCTATATATATATATATATATATATATGAATAAAATAAGATGGCGCAAAATATAATAGTTTGGATTATTAAATGTAATAAGAAATGTGAATAAACGTCATTTGAATGTATATTGTCATTATTATTTATTATATAAAATGCATCAATATAAAATTATTGTTGTCATTATTGTCATTATTTGTGGGAATTTTACCATTTCAAATGTAAAAACTCATTCAAGTCCGAAGAAAGAAATGGCTGATGTAAACGCGCAGCTTAGGTTACTTAACTAATCTTATAAACTAAGTATTTAATAATAAATAAATAAATAATTAATTAATTAATTAATAATAAACGCGGCTTAGGTTACTTAACTAATCTTATAAACTAAGTATTAATAATTATGTTTTACCAATTTTCTTTAAATGTTTTGATGAGTTACAGAAAATGTTCCATTAAATAGTTCATTTTGTTTAACCAACACAGACGGTAAATAAACCAATAATATTTTATTTATAAATAGTTGCCAAACGTACCTAACATATAATATTATTAGACAAAATATTGTAAACTGCAACTTTTTTGGGTATTCACGGTGACAAAACATATATATATATATATATATATATATATATATATATATATATATATATATATATAATATATATATATACAGTGTGTTATATATATATATATATATATACCAGTGTGTGTATATGTATATATATGATTACAATGACATTCCTTCCCACTCCTACAGACCAATCCTCTTCCTGAGCCGCTTTGCCTTCGTGCGATACACGGGGGAGATTGCCCTCATGCCCACTTGCTTTACCGACATGAGCTCGTGGTGGGCCGAGCGGCTATTACACGGCGATGGTGGTGCTCTTGTTCTTCTTTCCTCTGGGCCTCCTGCTGGTTCTCTACATTCTCATAGGTAAGAGGCTGATGAAGGACTCCAACGCAGCTCAGAAGGCGTTCAGAAGGAAGGATCAACCGAACATGAGGGCTCGAAAACAGGTTTGGCATTTATCATGGTTTGTTAATTTCGATGTCATTTATCTATCTATTTATCTATCTATCTATTTACACACGCACACACACACACACACACACACACACACACACACACACACATATCTATATATATATATTATATATATATATCTATAATATATATATATATATATATATTAGGGTGGTCCAACAGCGATTTTTGGAATTTTAAATCGGTCACACTGCCCTTATTCTATTCCCCCACAAGAATAAACGTGCCAATTATCTTTGTCTAGGACCTTTTATGCACTCGCTCAAAATGAAACAATTTGAATAATGACTTGACAATTTATGACTGAAACATTTATTGAACAAGGATAATAATGACTTGACAATTTATGAGGGTGGTCCACTCTTATAGGGGTGGAATTTTTTTTTGATTTGTTCTTATTGCTGGGTTGTAACTTATGAGGATGGATGAGAAAACACCTCTGGGAAAGTTTTATTTGAATCAGTTAATTTGTAGGGGTAGCACATGACACTGAAGTTTTGGTATAATCTGAAAATCACAGCAAAGTTAATCTGGTGACAGTACATGACTATTAGGGTAACTAACATTCCGAAATGAATTGACTAACAATTCCCTCTGCACCTCATTGATCTTTGTTTTCTCGCCCAGTTGCCAGGCTGACTTCAGTGGTTGAGGAAACTGCTTCCTGTAGTTAGCAACAACTTGCAGGAGATACTGCAGTTGTTCCTCATTCCTGGTGTGGCAGCCGTTGTATTCATTAATGAGAGCAACCCCCCCTCTCTGCATGATCATTCACGACAGAGAGGTTTGGCCACTGATTTCTTCGCTATTTGGTAATCAGGATCGCTGTCCCAATCCCGCACCTCCTTCTTCAGGTATCCACACCTGACCCAGAGACAACAGCAGTCTTTTTGAGTTTGCTGTTGCTAGTGACTCGATTGAAGCCCCCTCAGCAACACCTTTCCTTCTCTTCTGGCAATCAGGCTTTCCTTCAACTCCTCCATCGCCTTCACCATTGCTGTTTTAGTCTCTTCAGACACCTCAGGATCGAAAATCGCGAGGCCCCCATCTCCTCCGAAAGATACCAAAGATGACCACTGAGTTTTTTTAATGCCACTTCCGAAATTTTGGGGTCATGGTATTCCCGAAGACTCTGCAGAAGACTGAGGTCGCTGCGAGGTGCAGCAGCAGCTATTGGCGCTGTCATCCATGCTGCAGGTAGATGGAAACAGTGAAGACACTGACATCCTTAAGACACTTTTGCTCTCGTGGAGTGAGGGCTGGGATTTGTCCCTGAACAGCCACATCTTCAATGAATAGATCACCTTAGATAACCATCTGGCTTGGTGCATGGTGCCAGGTCGCTAAGGTGTAGTTGTCAATGCTCCCTCCCAAGAAAATGATGGACAGATCGAGGAATTCCTGATAGTCATCTCGAAAGGATTTTGAGGAGTGTTTTTCCTCAGCAAAGCGGAGAATCCAATCTCTAATGGGGGCCAAGAGTCGATGCACCTCTTCATCATCCCATCCAGTGCCGTATGTTCCTGTGTCGATGAAGGTCCATTTGCTCTGAAACCTGCTGAACAATGGAACATCAGGTCCACTCGTTGGGCCATAGCAAGCAGTGAAAACTCCACCAATCATCACTTCCATGATGTGATGACGGCAGGCAAAATGGAGAAGGTCTTTCTTCAACTTCTGCTCCAACAACACACACGCTCCATTCAAACGACCAGCATTGGAGCAGTGGTGTCGAAACATCCCCACGACAGATTCTTCGAGGCCCCAATCAGTCAATAATTCAAAAACTGCGCTGGCTTGGTGTTCTCCTGATCCAGTTTGATATTTTGGGGACTCCAAGGAGCTGAGATTGACCCGAAAGGAGGAATGAGCACAGGCAGCCGATCCACATGCGCATGGTCTCTGGTTGAGGAGGTCTGGAATAAGTTTTCCCATCCAGTGGATGATTGCAGGACTGGACTGAAAGGAAGCTTTAGGCTACTGCAGATCAAGATCCGATGTCGTTCTCTCTGCCATTTGATGGAGGTCCGGGTGATGTTAAAATTCATTGGGTTGTGGCCAAGGCTCAATGCAGTCTCTGCTATTATGTAGGTTGCCATCCTGTCTGTAGTGTGTGTCCGATCTAGGGCAGCAGCTAGATTTGATGTTATCACATTCTTGACTCTTTTCACCTGTTTTGGAGGTCGCTTTCCACCTTTTGCCCATTCATCTTCGGTGGAGGATGACTCGTCAGTGACTGAGGATTCTGTTGAGGACACCAATACTGCTGACCCGACGTTGATGCACCTTCATTGACTGCCTGCAATACAATCGAAGAAAATGGACAATTAGTGTTAACGAACAACCTAATCATTGCAATCAAATGAAAGTAGGAATTTGAAGAACAATCTCCCTTTCTCTTCGCATCTCCTCCTCATCTTCCTGTGGGCAGCTTGTTTTTCTTTTCTGCTGTTTTTCTGTCTACTCCCACCATGCATCCCCGTCTTCCAGGCTCTCACTGGGCCAGCAAGAAGGCCTTGTCTTCTGGGTTTTGATTAGAGACAAGGCATCAGCATGTGCCATATCAAATAGGTTCCGAAGTGTCTCCTTGAATCCCTCTTCGTTGTACACCTAAAGATAAATAATAAATATATATAATATATGTATATGATAAATGTATTGACTATTGTACAGTATAATATGTCATACTCTCAAGAAACTATTTTATTTATCATTGATCATCCAACTCACCTGCTTCTGGCTCCTCCTCATTCGTCCTTTTTTTATTTTGATCCAATCTTGGTGAAGGTCCAAGATCTTTTGGATTCCTTTGTATTTTTCCCTTGTCGGAATTCGAGCTTTGTTCCAAAATATTTCAAGTTGACCCCACACTACTTGGGCACTTTCCTTCAACTCCTTCTTGAGATTAGTGTGGTGATGAAGGAAGCATGACATACTTCTCCACGTGATGGTAATTTTGCTTCCAAGAAGCTTGTCCTTCACTTTATCTCCTTCAAGGAGATAAAAGCAAGAGCTTCGAACTTGAGTCATCATATATCCAACCACTACACACAACCAATGAACACTACACCAATAATCTGTCAAGGAAAAGATGTATTACTGGAACTGGAACATAATATACAAGTAAATCTACGAGGTAGTGCAAAAGTGCAAAATGAAGTTGTGTGCTACCTAAAAAGTGATTGATTGGGAAAAAATTGGCCAGAGGTGTTTTCTCATTCATCCTCACAAGTTACCGCCCGGCAATAACAAAAATCAAAACTTCAATTTTATGGACCACCCTAATATATATATATATATATATATATATATAATAATATATATATATATATATATAATGAAATTATAACAGCGCGAACAAATAATGCACACAGTTGAAGATCTTTAGGTCTTCTTGAGACCAGTTTTAGTCGGCTCTTTGAATTCATTGCGGTGCTGAGCGACTGCGCGGGAAGGTACTGCTTTTGCGTGTCATCCTTCGTGATTGTGCTGTTGAAAGCCTTAATGAGCGCAACTCCTCTTTCTGCGCAATCGTTAACCACTGCCATCTTCTCTACACGTTCCTTCATTCCTTGGTAAGCTGGATCTGTGTTCCAATCATTTGGTGTCTTGGACAGGAATGATTGCGCTTGTTCACTTCCGTGCTGCATGACGAGATTGAAGAAGATTGCTGAACGTTTGGTGCAGGGCCGGATTAACCATTAAGCAAAATAAGCCCGTGCTTAGGGCATCAAGGGAAGGGGGGCACCACAGAAATTTTCCATTGTCGGATTTACCATGGATTTATTATACTATTATAATCGCGGCTTATAGCCTATAAGCTGTTGAAACTGAATATATATATTCATATATAGTATTTATTTTTTTCATTGTTTTGAATTTGTAGTGAACAACAACCCTTTTGAGAGAATAAATATATTTCGTTGTAATCACACACTTTACGCTTTGCGTTATTATTTTGTTTATATCAAATCTTTGAGCGCCATATTAAAAATACATATAGATTAAATATTTTCGTGTGCTATAGTAAATGTAAAAACAAGATTCAGTCATGCTGAACTTTATAAAATAATTGTAGAAGACAATATTGAGTGTGCCTTCCCAAATGTAGAAATTGCCTTTCGTATATTTTTAACATTAATGGTCACAAATTGCTCAGCTGAGCGTTCATTCTCAGTTGAAGTATATTAAAAATACCAACAGAACAACTATGCAACAAGGCAGGCTGGATGCCTTATCTCTACTAAGTATAGAAGCAGATGTGTTACGTAAGATTAGTTTTGAGGATCTGATCAAAGACTTTGCAATTAAAAAAGTAGGAGAAAACTTTTCAAATATAAATGAAGTGGAAGTATACAAAATAAACATTATTTCCATCTTACTGTAAGTTTGTTTCATTTCAAAAAATAAAATTTTTTTTATGGTTTATTTTGTTTATATTTTGAATTACATATATATGGGGCACCAAAATCTTTTAAGTGCTTAGGGCCTCTAAAGGTCTTAATCCGGCCCTGGTTTGGTGGCATAGAATTCCAAGGGATTGCTCGAGAAGAACGTTTTTCCGTCCACGCGCTTGAGTCCTTTTCTTTTTTTCGGGAACAGCTACGATGTTGTGAGCAATCCTCTCCTTCGTGGACGCGTGAACTCGAGGATCAAAGAGTGCCAGGGGATTAAGTGCTCAGAAATGAACCACAAATGGCGCTTCATCGCGGCAAATGCCGCGTCGTTCGTCTTTCCTGGGTGAGCTTTCAGCTGGCGCAAGAAAGTGAGGTCATTCAATGGAGCCATGTATGCAACACTGGCCTCGTTCCAGTAGCGGCCGTAAAGGAGCGTGATAAACAGGCTTAGTTCCTCGATGTTCCGTTTCTCGGTCTGAAGCAAGGTGAATTGATCTCTGACTAGGAACACCTTGAGCGTGTAAATGGCCTTGGCCATCCATCGCGCATGGTGCATGGCTCCAGGGCTTCGAATTCTCACAGGACCGTCAAGCTTCCCTCCCAAGAAAAGGGGGCAGAGAAGCATCAGTTCATCATAGTCGTCCCGCTGGCTCTTCTTCTTGACAGCCTCCTTGTA
This sequence comes from Bathynomus jamesi, assembly GCA_023014485.1. Lineage (NCBI taxonomy): Eukaryota > Metazoa > Arthropoda > Malacostraca > Isopoda > Cirolanidae > Bathynomus > Bathynomus jamesi. Next base: position 1,222,584 of record JAJOZX010000701.1, on the reverse strand, counting down.
GTAGGAGACCATTTCCTTCCTCTGCTCTGCTGTTTCAATGAACAGGCTGTCGGGTGCACTCTCGAACTTGCTGCGATCAATGAAAACCCAGTGCTGCTTGAAGCGCTTGAATAGGCCAATTTCAGGTCCACTGGATGTTCCGAAACAAGCACCGAAGGCCGCAGCAAGGGCGACTTCTACCACGTGGTGTCGGCAAGCGATCCACACCAGATCAATACCCAACTCCTTTTCAATGAGAGTACAAGCTCCAGCATGAAGTCCCGTGTTGGACGCAGTTGTATCAAAAACAAGGCCTCGAACGTTGCCCCTCAAAGACCAGTCGTCCACAAGCTTCAGGCACGCCTGAGCCTGAGATGCTCCAGTTGCAGCAGCTACCATTGGAACTCCAAGGAGTTTCTCTTCCCCGTTACCGGTTACAAGCACAGCTACATGGTCCACCACTAACCCATGGGAGATATCTGTAAGCAGCTTACTATCCCAGTGCAAGAGAAGGGGCTCATGGGTCTTGAAAGTGGCCTGATCTTCGCGGCACACCGCTTCACGTGTACATTGTCTCACGCGACGAATGGTGCTGCGTGAGATTGACACTTCGTCCAAGTTGTGCCCCAGCGATTTAATAGTTGCTGCGACCACTGCCATTCCTTTCCTGTCACTGATGGTGTTGTGGCGATCCAAGGCTAAGGAAATGTCAGGCGTGATCACAGACTTCAATCGCTTAGGAGTGGAATGTTTTCGTGCTGACTCCTTAAAAACTACAGTACAGTATCTGAATCTGATGATTCAGATGTGCTTGAACTAGAAGCCTCCAGTTCTCCCTGGGACCATCTCGCATCCACCTCGCGCTTGGCCTTCTCTCGGTTCATCTCCGCCTCACACCGAATCCTCTTCCTCGTTTGGGTCAGCCATTTTCTTGTCAATCGGGCCAAAGCTGGAGGAAGTGGGATTATCGAGCTGAGCGACAAGGAAGTTCTTGTCCTCCTCATTCATCATGGTCTCGAGGGCGTCATGACGTGAAAGATCGAACACATCGTCAAGGTCTCCGCGAAATATGTCCTCCTTCATTCTGTAGGATGGGAAATTCTTTGTGCGGTTCTTCTTCAGCCCCTTGTATTGCTCGTACAGTTTCAGGAGCTTCTTCTCAGCGTATCTGGTATCCGTCATTGGAACGTTTGCTTTTGTCCAAAACGGGATCAAAGCCTCAATGGTCATCACCGCACTGTTATATTCTGTCTTCCTCTCCTCCAGATGATGGAACATGAATTTCCGGAGGACTTGAGGCTTCGTAGGGAGTCCTGCCCTAGTTAACTTCTCCTCCGCCTTCCCTAGTAACCACACCTCACTGCTAGACCGTGTTTTTGATTGCTTCGACGGCATTTCTACACATTCCTACCAAAGAAGAAGCCAAATTTAGTCATACTATAGTAATCAGTCATTAGTGAGACACGTCAGGCATGATTGAGCGACCTCTTAACCAGGGCCGGATTAAAACCTTTAGAGGCCCTAAGCACTTAAAAGATTTTGGTGCCCCATATATATGTAATTCAAAATATAAACAAAAATAAACCATAAAATAAAATTTTATTTTTTGAAATGAAACAAAACTTACAGTAAGATGGAAAATAATGTTTATTTTTGTATACTTCCACTTCATTTATATTTGAAAAGTTTTCTCCTACTTTTTTTAATTGCAAAGTCTTTGATCAGATCCTCAAAACTAATCTTACGTAACACATCTGCTTCTATACTTAGTAGAGATAAGGCATCCAGCCTGCCTTGTTGCATAGTTGTTCTGTTGGTATTTTTAATATACTTCAACTGAGAAAATGAACGCTCAGCTGAGCAATTTGTGACCATTAATGTTAAAAATATACGAAAGGCAATTTCTACATTTGGGAAGGCACACTCAATATTGTCTTCTACAATTATTTTATAAAGTTCAGCATGACTGAATCTTGTTTTTACATTTTTTTTTGCACTGAACTTATGGCACACATATGAGTGAAACTGCTGAAGCTCAGCAGAGAAATTAGTGTTCAAGTCCTCTGGGTAAGCATCAATCATCTTTTTACAACCCTGAGAATACCTTTCAATTTCAGTAGATGATGAAGTGGTGACATTATGTGGCACATCACTTAGAAAAGAAAATCTCTCTGCTATTTCTTTGTATATCTCTCCTCTTCTTCTCATCTCAGTTTCAAGTTTGTCAACAATTGTGTAAAAGGTGGTGATAAGAAATTTATCTCTGGCATTCAGATATACTTCTGGTGCATCTCCGTCATTGGGTACCTTCTTTCTGATACGTTTGCGAGTTTGAGCTGCCTTGTAATCAACATCTGGTAGCATTTCCTTTGTAGCTGCTTCATATCTTTCAAATTCATCTCGTGAAGTGCACAGTTGGTCAGCTAATGATCCATACAGATCTGCACATGTTTTTAAGTTCACATCCTTATTCTGTAGAACTTTGCTTACTCTATGAAAATTTTGCAAAATCTCATCCCAAAAATTCAACATAAAAACGAATTCTAGCTCTTGCATCTTATTTGCAATATTATTTGCTTCTCTTCTAGTGTCTCCCTTTTGTGACTGGTCTTCAGCTATACATTCTAACGCTTCTAAAATTTTAAGGAAAGATTTCAAAATTGCTGCTGTTGCCATAGCATGTGCCTCCCATCTGGTATCAGAGAGGGATTTTAAGACACTTTCATTTCCAATACAACCTTTAAGAATTTCCCACCTGCTGGTTGAGGCTAAAAAAAAGGTATAGAGCAACTGCACTGTAGAGAAGAAATTAACCGCCTCTTGACAGCAGTCAACAGCACTTCGGCCTACCAGATTTAGTGAATGGGCTGCACAGGGCACATATATAGCAAACTTGTTTGTTTCTAAAATTTTTTGCTGCATCCCCTTATAACGCCCAGACATGTTGGCAGCGTTGTCGTAAGATTGACCCCTACATTTTGAAAAGTTTAGCTTACAAACTTCACGTAAGTACTGCAACACCTGATTTGCCATTTCCTCACCAGTATGGCTTTTCATTTTCAGAAAGGTTAAAAAGCGTTCAATAGGCTGTCCATCTTTTAAGTACCTAAGTACAACACTTAACTGATCGATATGTGATAGATCTGGTGTTGAATCAACTGACAAACTAAAATAACCAGAAGATTTTACTTCGTCAACAATGAGTGCGTGGACCTTTTGAGCCATTAGTTGAATGAGTTCCTCACAGGTGGTTTTGGACAGGTAAGAAGGATTTCCTTTGCCAGAATTTCCATATTTCAAAATGTGACCTGCTAAAAATGGATCAAACCGGCTTATGAGCTCAAGCAGCCCTAAAAAATTCCCATTCTGCAATGATCCAAATCTTTCTTCTGTTCCTCGAAAAGACAAGCCACGTTCAGCTAACGTACAAATAACAGCTATGACACGCCTCAAGACATGTTCCCAGTAATCACACTCTTCCTGAATTTGTTTTTCCAACTGTTGTCCCAACCCCGCACCTTGTCTGCGAGTTAAGTATGTTAGCATAGAGTCTCGGTGAGTAGTGCTTTTTTCATGATGATCAATTACAATAGTATTTCGCCAGTCACTGAACCCTTCTCTTATAACAAAATGTGAGACATTTTTAGGAGCAAACAGTTTACAAACATAACAGTAAACTGATCCTGTTGATGGTGAATACAATAACCACTCTCTCTTGTATTTCTCACCATTGGCTTTTGTCCCAACGAAAAGTTTTTGTGAACAGTATCTTGCTGGTTTGCCACTACTGAAATGCCGGTAAGACTTGTCAAATGGCCCATTGTGGTGTTGACAGTCACTGGGTCCACAAGCAATCCAATAAGCCACATCATCAGCAGAGAAATCAAGCCACAACCCTGGATCTTTTGCTATATTTACTTCATCTTCTGCAGACTGATTCATTTCACCACCATCACCATGGTCCACTAAACTTTCATTTTCAGCAATTATTTCAACCCCAGAATGTCTTGTAAAGCAACTTGAATCAACATTTGCAGTAGAGGTATCAAGAGAATTTACAGGCAAAGTGAGATCAGTAGTGAGACATGTGGTAGATGAACCTGCTTGTGACACCTCGGTGATTCCAACGTCATCATATTTTGATTTTGAAGTGATCAAAGTGGTATTTGTGTCCACTTCTGATGACGGAGATTGGTTTTGATTCAGAATCGGTATATCATGTTGACGTTGTGGTCGTGGAACTTGTGTGAAGAAATCAGTCAGCTTTGCAGTCTTGGACTCTAAATCCAAAGTCTTCTCTTGTTTCTCTTTTGATAGTTTTCGCTTTTGTGCACCACTTAACTGAACACGTTTCATCTTGGTTCTTGGGGTCTGTAAAATACAGAAATAAAAAGAATATTTTATTTGTATATTATGTGGCAATCAACACAGTTACACATATCACAATCTTGGCTTTGTTCTTTTATTCTCAGAAAGACAAAATGGGAACCGTACACAACCAAAGTGGCAATTTAAATATAAGTGGCAATTAAATATAACTCAACCGAAATATCAACTCGAAATGTTGAATACAAATCAAATCGAAAGAAGGAACCAAAAGAAGGAACCGAAAGAAGGAACCGAAACCTATAAAATAAAAATACTTAACATTAGAATTAATAATACGCAATCTATAAAAATATCAATATTAACATTTCACTATTAACGAGCCACATTTTATATTTACATTTATTTATTTATTTAAAACACAATATTTAATTATAGGAAATATGAACATTTGCTTAGGGCCTAAATTGTCCTAACTACGTTTGATGTTATATATACATTACAAATTATTCACTCTGGTTATTACAATCTAAATTCTTTTATACTGTTATGACAATAGATAAATAAATTATAAAATAAAGATACGTGTATGATAAAATATTGTTATATATACAAATAAAGTACACTTCATAGACTTACCCTAGAGAAGAAGAGAGAGCAACAGATAAACTTCTTCAACGCTAATTAACTTAGGTCAGTATATCTTATTATTATAATGGCCGTGATAAACATCACTTGATACAACAGCAATATAGAGAGTTTATAGTTTCTTTTATTTTAATATTAATTTATATTACAATTCTATAAACCTAAATCTTTCTGTAAAACAATACCAAATGATTATGTAAAATATATATTTAATATTATATGCACAAATCACACGTTCAGAATAACTTCCTATAGCACACGAAAATATTTAATCTATATGTATTTTTAATATGGCGCTCAAAGATTTGATATAAACAAAATAATAACGCAAAGCGTAAAGTGTGTGATTACAACGAAATATATTTATTCTCTCAAAAGGGTTGTTGTTCACTACAAATTCAAACAATGAAAAAAAATAAATACTATATATGAATATATATAATTCAGTTTTCAACAGCTTATAGGCTATAAGCCGCGATTATAATAGTATAATAAATCCATGGTAAATCCGACAATGGAAAATTTCTGTGGTGCCCCCCTTCCCTTGATGCCCTAAGCACGGGCTTATTTTGCTTAATGGTTAATCCGGCCCTGCTCTTAACGACACCGTAGACCAACCATACTTCACAGTTATTCACACTAAGTGTAGGAATAAAAGCAACAATGACCCAAAAGTGAAATCTCAGATGCTAAATTATCCCTATGCTTGTGAACCACCCTAATATATATATATATATATATATATATATATATATATATATATATATATATATATAGCGAGAGAGAGAGAGAGAGAGAGAGAGAGAGAGAGAGATCTATTCGAGGCAATATTGTGTTCTTTATTGATTCTATATAAATGTAGGACTGAAGTATTGTCTCCCACCCGAGGACTATATTTAACAACGGACATAATATTGTCTTCAATAGATCTTCATATATATATATATATTATATATATATATATATATTATATATTATATATATATTATATTATATATATATATATATATATATATATATATATAATATATATATATATATATATATAAACTCTTCTGAGAAAATTAAACCCACTGTAGTCCGAATAAGTAATGGTAAATGACAAACACTATAGTTTTTTTTCTTTTTCATGATGTAAGCCTGACGTGGGCAACGGATCACTCGCAAAGAGGCCCCAAAAATATAGCTTCCCTCACCAGCTATCTGCAAAGCAGATCGGATCCAGCTTTGGAACAGAATCTAGGGTTCTAGGGACAGGATCATGAAAAAGAAAAACTATAGTGTTTGTCATTTACCATTACTTATTCGGACTATAGTGGATTTAATCTTCCCAAAAGAGTTCCTTGTTCCATGCACGGTCTGTGTGTATCATATATATATATATATATATATATATATATATATATATATATATATATATACAGTAAACCTTCGTCCATCCCGGGGGTTAGGTTTCTCGAGAACGGCGCGTTAGGTAAATCCGCGTTGGACAAGCTTAATACCTTATGGGATAAATGGGGATACGTGAACGCGGCCGCTTAAAGTCGCCCATTAGTACTTAGATACGTAGATTTTTTATTCACACATATATGAATTTCCCTACCTATATTGTATATGAAATAAGAACATAATAAAATCATAAACATAATGATATTTACATATGATAAATAAAAATATATTAAATGAAAATAGCACGTATCTTTTCTTCACTCTTTCGGGTGGTGTGTATGGTAAGACTCATTCACGTGATACTCGCGGTCAAGTGATGTTATGTTCATACCACCAAGCAACTTATCTAGAATCTTTATTTTTTCGGCTAATGTCATAACCTTATGACTTTTCTTATCTTCACTATCACTTCCAGATGCTTTACGTTTTGGTGCCATACTGCTGTCTAAGGGTAATAACAAAACAACGGCAAAATACGACAAAAACAATCCAACACAACTTCACTGAACTTAACGCGTTAGCGGGACTGAGACAAAGGGTGATGCGATGGGTGACGCGAGAGGGAGGGAGATGCGGGAGTGTTGGAGAATGTAGGAGAAAACACTAGAGTGCGCATTGGCACGCGTACAGTATTACTGAATTAGAGCGTGTTTGGCGGACCATGTATAATAAAATTTTCCGCTTTCGGCAAATAATTGTTCACATTTATTTTTCCGCGTATAAGCAAATTCACGTTGGACAAACACGCGTTGGACGAGGGTTTACTGTATATATAAAATCTTATATTTAAAACAATTAATTATTAGTTAAAGTGGATTTTATGGAAAAACCTTTAATTACAAAATTCCAATTCCTGCATCGGTTGTTACTGCCTTTGTGGACAATATGGGAAAATTCCGTTTGCTTTTTATTTGGTTCGTCTCTGCCTAAATCCATACATCTTATCTTAACATATTTTATATTTTTAAGAGTATTTTCTCATTTCATATTTATGACACTTATTTCCTGTTCCATTATAATATATATATATGTATATATATATATATATGTATATATATATATATATATATATATATATATATAAACGGGAAATAGGTGTCATAAATTTGAAATAAGAAAATAATCTTAAAAATTTAAAATATTTACGATAGTGTGTGTATATATATATATATATATATATATATAAGCAAACAACCACAAGGAAAAGGAAACACAAAGTCCGAGCGCTTCGTGATTATTCGTGATAATATTTCGTGATAATGTGAATATATCACGAAAGCGCTCGGACTTTGTGTTTCCTTTTCCTTGTGGTTGTTTGCTTATTAATAAGGTCACGTGTTATTTTGTGATTCTAGTGCATATATATATATATATATATAATAATATATATATATAGTAACCCTCGCTAATTCGACGGATTTGGGGCTCTATCCTTGTCGAAATACTGAGAAAGTACGAATTACTACGAATTTGAATTTTTTAACCCAATTCGACTTTTCTCTGATGCTAATTCGAACTTCGTACGAACCCATTCGGTCATTATGCAGAAATTGACATGGCCTGAAGTTGAATTCAAAAATACATTTTTCTAGTGTATTTTGGTGTGCTCTGTTCAATTATAAACTTCATTTCTTGTGCAAATGAACAGAAATACGTGTTTGGGCCATGCAATGACAACTGTATTTCTGTTCATTTGCACAAGAAATGAAGGTCATGTTCGAACAAAACACACCAAAATACACTTGAAAAATGTATTTTTGACTACATTTTATACAATAAAGCATAACCTAACATGATCATGTTACGAGATCTCGTAAACGACGCATTACCACAGGAAACGTTCAAAACACGTCAAAATTAACAAGAAAAGTTTGCTCTCGTCATTTTCGTTTAAACTAATGAAAGTATCACGACTTAACCTAACCAATCATCAAGGGCGTACAGTTGACCTAACCAGACTTTCAATTGACCTAACCGGGCATTCAATTGACCTAACCGGGCATTCAATTGACTAAACCGGGCATTCAACTGACTAACAGGTTAACATTGGTTTTCACCTAAATATCTTCTGATCTTTTCGTATTAGGCGCTCACTGTCACATTTCAGGCAAGTTAAGGATGAGAGACTAACGCCGTAATTGATAAAAACATCCAATGCTTTGTCTTCATCTAGGGGACATGACGAATCAAGTTCTCAAAGTCGAAACCACACGAACGGCACGTCATAATTCTATCACAAACACCACCAAACTGAATCCAATTAGAAAAAAAAAATAACAGAACAGAAAAACAAACTAATTAAGTCGCAGCGTAGCGAAAAAAATAGCCCAAGATTATACTCGTCGGGCCAAAAATGAGTGTATTTATATATATATATTATTAGTATCATAATGTTCACCATTAATATGCATTTGCACAAAAAATGAGTGACAAATTTGAATAAAGCGATTAAAACTACCTCATAAAAAGTTATTTTGATTTACAGGTCCAGCCCATGTCATTTAATATATATTGACCACCCATTCCCCCCTCCCCCCGCTTTCGACTTGTCTCTGATGTTAATTCACACTAGAACTCGATATTTTTGTACGCATACAGAAGAGTATTTTATCTAAATACACGTATGTAATGTATTAAATGTATTAATACAGAAATCATAAATCAAAAGAGAAACAAAATTCAGAATAAATTCCGTAAAATATAATGAACCAAAAACAGTAGACAAGCAGCATCTACCTTATGCCGCTCACGAGTTTCCTCTCGCATTTGCCTGCAATGTCAACTAATGCACTCTATTTTTAATTGTCAATTGTAAAATTTTAATTTAATGAACTTTACTACATAAAATTTATTAAAACAATTATTAAATGAACATTAATTTAATTAAAATTTGTAAACACTGTGTATATACTATTGAATTTAATTCGTACACTATTTACACTGGCAACAAATTGCATTATAGTACTTTATTAATTAATTATATCGCAAACTCTCTCTGAAGCAACAAGTTGATGCTTGATATCGTGGCGAAACATCGCGCGCAATTCGACTCACGAGTGAATTTTTTTCGAATTTTTTTCGTACATTTTAAGAAATATATATATATATATATATATATATATATATATATATATATATATATATATATATATATGCACAGGTGTATATACACAGGTTGGATACGTTCCCATACGATAAATAAAAGCAAGTATAAAACACAAATACAGACCTCTATTAGCATAGTAAGTTATGAATAACATCAATAAAAGAATAAACATACCTGTACTGTACTTTTGTTTCCTCCCCGAGGCTGGAAAAAACGGAGCGTGACGAGGGGTTACTCATGTAGAGGGGCAGGATCATCTGCCTCGCCACTGTCTTCAACACTCTCTTCACCAATTTCAACAAAAGACACTGTGGTGAGGGAGGCAGGGATTCTGGCTGTGGCGCGCCTGGCTTTGGCTTCGGCTTGAACGTAGCGAACGCTGGGTGAATGCTGAGGTTGCTGGTTGATGGTGGTTGATGGTGTGTTTTCTGGAGTGGCTTGAAAAATTGCGTCAGTGTTGACTGCGTTGCTTTGGATTTTTTACTCTTATAAAGTTCAGCATAGCATCAGATGTTTTCTTTGACGTTATTTCTGACACTAGGGCTTCTTTCAACGTTGAGGTCCTTCTCAAACACAAACTCTAAAAGCAGCATCGAAAGCATTCAGAATTTCCGCAAGGTCTTTCACAGTCAACGTGAATTATTTTTTCCCTTATCTGGCATTGCGAATAACGGAGCTGGGTTTGCGAATAGCGGAATTTTGTGTCAAAAAATATATTAAGTATAAGCGAAGCTACTGTTACCGGACCTGCTTTTCCTTTTGTCCTTATGGGTTCACAAATAATGTGGTGTTCACAGAACAATTTATCCAATCGGGCCATTAAAGGTCCAATAAAAGAAAACATTCAAATAAGTCAAATATATTTACAAAAACCTTTAATCTAAATTTAAATTAACACCGAGACCACGCACTTAAAATATATACAAACAGTAGGTCCTGCTCTTACTTAAAGTAAACTATCACTTCACTTGTCTCAGTCGCAGTGGTGTCCCAAAACTGTTAATCTTAACTTCCGCTGTTGTAAATGATTTAGATGGGCAGGCAAGGATAGGCTTTGTTCCCAGTCCTGCCTTGACTTCCAAATTGATGACGCTTAACCTCGGAACTGGGCCACAAAACGTTCTGACCACTGTTCCCTCTAAGGTGTGCGCGTGTGCGCGCGCACACCCATTGTGAAACCCGCGCACACAGCAAAATAAAATGCGCACAGGCTCAAGCGTATCATGAGTCACGACAGTAAATGAAGTAATTTCAAAAATTTCAGTTTAATGAATTCTATAAAGAACAAATTAAGAAACCGCTTGAAAGAAAATCATTTGGACACGCTCATGCGAATTAAAAGTTACCCGAATGATGACGGATGTATTAATTTTTATAGTTTATTTGGAATGGGCAAATGCTAAAGATCGTAGGGAGAAATCATAATCATACTTAAATGAAAGGCACTTTCATTTAATGTTATTTTAATTATATTTTATTTTATTGAATTTTATTATTTTTTATTTTATTCCTATTTTGTGAATGGATAAAATCTTGTATTAATGTTGATAGTCTATTTTAAATTGCTAAATGCTAAAAATTGTTTTGAGAAATGATAACTAAAATAGTCATTTTCAATTAATGTTATTTTTATTTTATTTCTTTATTTTGTTGAATTTTATTTTACTATTTTTAATTTTATTCATATTTTTAAAATGGATAAAATGTTTTCTTTTTTAAGAATATATAATATCGTAAAGAGTTTTTTTAATATCCATTTAATAGTACCGTAATGATCGAGCTATCACCTTATGGAAATAATATTTTTTAAGTATTTAATATTTATATATATTTCATTTTGAAGATAATAGCGCTCAGAAAAGTTGGCACAATTTATCACCATGAATATAAATGTACGCACAACGAAAATTTCTTGCGCACACGGATTAAAAAAATTAGAGGGAACATTGGTTCTGACTGTCACGTTCAGCTCCGGTAGAAAGTCGTTCCAATTACCAGGAATTCAGTTTCCCAGTTAAACCTAAGCGCAGTTCCACCTTCCAGATTTGAAGCCTATCGGAACAATGATAGACAAATTCCAAAAATACACGTACAATTCGATATTTCAAGTTCTTTTGGTAAATAATTTCAACTAGACCTTACCTCGCATAGAGGCTTCAGTACTTGCACTACAGGCAATGTTCAGACACCACTGTACCCTGTACCCTGAAGTGACCACAGATTTAATGCCGACAACTCAAACTTTTAAATATCCACTTTCTTGAAACTTCTGTAACTTGAATTTCCCGCTTCCAACCTTTATTGTTCAGATCACAAGCACGAATCATCCCCAAACTTCCATTAATATCTTTCACCTCGCTCACTTTCAAATCATTCACACCAAGCTCTAGTCTCACACTCCACCTATCGCTCACATTCAACTTTCACAATGACCCTACCATACCAAACACACTTTTACACTACGAATATCGAAGCTATGAATAACGGGATATACCTGTGTGTATATATAATTCACAATTTTCGTGGGTTTATTGTATAATGAAAAATAAATAAAATTTTGTATCAGTGGTTTTTCCCCTTAAAATTTTGGAGTAATTTTAGATAATTAATTTTAAATCGAGTTACTAATAAAATATTCGCGTTAAAAAGATACGATTACAAAATATGTTTCGCTTTTGAAGAATATTTGGCGAAAAATAAAATATTCGCGTTAAAAAGATACGATTACAAAATATTTTTCGCTTTTGAAGAATATTTGGTGAAAAATAAAATATTCGCGTTAAAAAGATACGATTACAAAATATTTTTCGCTTTTGAAGAATATTTGGTGAAAAATAAAATATTCGCGTTAAAAAGATACGATTACAAAATATTTTTCGCTTTTGAAGAATATTTGGTGAAAAATAAAATATTCGCGTTAAAAAGATACGATTACAAAATATTTTTAGCTTTTGAAGAATATTTGGTGAAACAAAGATATTTTTTGCGTTTCGAGTCTTTACCATCTTCCCAATTTTTCTTTTCTTTTTTTTTATTAAAAAAAAATTGGAATGACCGTTTAATAATTTTGTATCGTAACCCTTTACTCTTTGAAAAAGTATTTTATTTACGGATTAGAAGTCAATGAATGATTGTCCATTTAAGAAAAAAAAATATATTTTTTTTTACGAAATTTTAAAGAATAAAAATGCTTTTGTGAGAAATGACCCATAAATTGGTTATCGAAATTTCAGTTGTAACTTTGTATTTTTTCAATTAAAGTTTTCACAGTGAACAAAGATGGCGCCTCGATTCTTTCCCAACTTCTCGACAATTAAAATTCAATTACAGATGCCTTCCAAGAAATAAAATGGTTGGTTGGCACAGATGAGTATAATTAATTTATTTCATTGTCTGGCCAGTTGGTGTAAACAAAGTTTATTTTGTTGCTAAAATTTTGGAACTGCCTAATTTTCCTTAACTATTTAAAATAGTGATTTTAGAGCCATGTTTACCGAGCAGTTATTTCATTTTTGCCTGCGCAAATATGGCGTACGAACTGAACAATATTACTCGGTATTAAATAAAAGCGCATCGCAACTATTATGCATGTCTGTAGATATACAGGGTGATCCAATAAAAAAATGTGCAATAAATTATTTTGGGGAACAACTCTTTAGCTTATTTTATATTTCTCTATGGATAACTCGGAAGTTTTTTTGTTATCACAAACCTCGTACGTAACTGCTATACAAACAAACAAATATATTAAGAAAAGTGTTCCAACAGTTGCTGTGTTTTTCTAAGACGCTTAAACCATTAGACATTCGTAACTCTCATATAATAAGAAGGTTCCATGATCGAATCACGAAATCGGCCTGAATCTCTCAAATAACTTTGCAACTAAAGTAGGCCTATATTTCCTATCAGTTGTCGACGTACATTCTTCCAAAAAGTTTGTAACTTGGGTAAGTTTTGATTTTTGTTAAATTTAAAATTAAAAAATTTGCCCAATATGGCGTCAGTATTTTGTTGGGGTTCATATTTTCCTAATTTTTCCTTCTTATATTTAATATATTTTTATAAAATATTACAAAATGCGTTCATAATTCGTTTTACGCTTATCGATTTCATATAAAATTGGTAGAGATATACATTCAATTTGAGTTTTATTCATCAAAATAATTATTTAGTGTATGAAACTGTACAAAATATCGCTGCTCCCATTATAGGTGAAGCACGAATTCTTTTTTACATAAAGATAAAATGAAGCCACTTTTCTCTTTACGTATATATTTTTTTTAATGTTTAACCCTTTATTGGTCATGTCGTTCACAAATGCGCCAGAAAAATAACCTTAGTTAACCTTGGTTTTGCTTCCGCCCGAATTATTCATTCTGACGATCAAGCTTATCCACTCCACCTTAGATCTACAGTTTAACGTTGAATTCGAACGACGTTGCACCAACATCCCAGCGTCTTAACCACCAGGGTACCCATTTATCTACCAATCAATTTTTTTTGTTGTGTAGAAGGATGAACAGCTGGGTTTTGCTGGGCACCGCCTGCAGTCACCGGATCTCGATCCCGGGGCCGATGGATTCGTAGTCAGCGGCGCTAACCACTACAGTAATACAGTTTATATACACACTCGTATATGAAAAATCGCCCTCACTAGGGTTCGAACCCACCACTTCTTGATTAGAAGGTGAGTGTACTAGACGGGATAAAAGCCAACATGACCGAGGAAACGCATAACGATTTCGCATCCAGAGGCATTTAACGTGTTAACCCTCCCACGATCAAGGTAATAACCAGCGTTTCATTCAAACTGTCTGATGCAATTATATATATATATATATATATATATATATATATATATATATATGGTACACATCATAGGAATCAGCCTTATCGTCTCTTTATAATTGCTTTTAGGTTACTAAAATGGTAATTGACAATTTCATTATTCCACTGTTTTTAATGCCCCAACATACGAGTAATTCTAACTGCACTATTTTATGGCAACAAAGAAGACATAGCTATTACTGTTTAATAACATCCTTGGTCCACCAAAGGACGTTCAAACGGAGAGTAACGCTACCAACCGAAAAAAAATAAGTTCCCCTCAAAAGGAGAACCGGGTCGAGCCGAATACGTCACTGGGGGCTCGAAACCAGAATACCTTAAGCCAGAGTCAATTAAGTTGGGGTGGTCCGCGATGTAAAATACAGGAAAGTCAACCGCCGAGCTTTGGGGCTCGAACCCACGACTCAGAGGAGTCTCAACACTTCCGAGCGGCACCCTGACTGACCGAGCTATGATAGGCTCTACGTAAAAAGCAGTCTTCTTAAAATACATTAAAAGTTTTCTGATGGTTGACAGGTTGTCGTGATGTTGGCGACTGTGACAATAGTCTTCTTCGTCTGTCTCCTTCCCTTTAGAATCTTCTCCTTGTGGATCATTTGGGATTCGGAAAACGGGGAAGCCATTGGACCAACGCATTATTATAGGTAAAAATCGATGATGTTTTATATGTGGCACCGTAGTTGATGCGTTAGTATTTTACTGAATTAAAAAAATACTACGTAAGTTTATGGTTACCCTGTTTTTTGCTCATACCAGTATTAGATATATGTAAACGTACTCTTGTTAACTTTAATATTAGAAGGAAACTACTCTAAATTAGAGACAAATGAAAATCATCGCCATGCCCCTATAAGTTGTAGGATAAGTTAAGTCAGATTACGCTAGCTTTGGTTAAGTTAAGTTTAGTTGATTTTTTTTACATGCCTTTAATCAAAGGATATCACCTATTACAGAATTTTTTAAGCTCAGCAGCGCTATCTGTGGACGTTTGCAGCGTCGTATTCACAATGGATGGCGCGAGTACGTATACTAACCTTTATCTTCTTATTTTAAGTTTGTTATACGCATCTCGTGTTCTTCTGTACCTGAATTCTTCCATCAACCCAGTTCTGTACAGCCTGACCTCCTCTAAATTCAGGGAAGCGTTTATGAGGATAATCCACCCGGAATTAACGCAAGAACTGAGTCGAAATTCCACTCTCACAGCCACGGGTACCAGTAATTATTTCACTTATTTGTTCTTGGGGGAAAAAATTTATAATTAGTTGGGTTTCAATAGAATCTTGAATAAAATAAATATTTTTGTAAATAAGCAAGAAAATTCTTCTTTAAAAATATTTTATTTAATTACCAGCTAAATTTCTAAACTAAAGAAGATAATTTTTTTAGTATTATTATTTAGTATATTTAGTATTATTATTTAGTATTATTAAACACAGTAGAAGTGTTTTCCAATAGTTTGGAAGCTTGGATGGGTATATTTTGTATACAGTACTCATGCAGTTATCTGTGATTCACTCAACCGTGAATGGAGTTAACCGTGATTTACTAATTGTGACCATTGTGCACTTATCCGTTATCACGACACCGAATTAACTGTGATTTGGCGCGATGTTTACATCCGTGTCTCGCAATGTTGGCAGAAGGAGGGGTTACAATCTTCGGGAGTGGATGTGGTGAATACAACCTACTTAATTGTATATTATACTGTTATAGAATAATACCGTGTGTGGTGGTGCGCGAGGTGAGAGCCCAATCAGTGATGGTGGGCAGCAGAGGCTGCACCACTCACCCACCGGCGGGGTATACTGAGTTAACCGTGAAATCGGGTTATCCGTTATCATGGACCATTCCTCAGTCACGGATAACTGAGTGAGTACTGTAGTATCATCAAACTATGTAAATCAGTTATCAACATTCAATAGCCATATAGTTCGATAAAGTAGGCGAATTCCAATCGTGGATTTATGTGTGTTATTGAAGTGATAAAGTGAAATTTTCACTTAATGAAATCATTTGTCCGTTGCAGCGAATTCCCTTTCCAACGGACGCAGTGGGTCTTCAAGATCGAGCGCTCTTGATCCCTTTACCACTTCCTTGAACGGGAGCGTCCGAGTGGCTCATCTGGCCAAGTACGGACGTCAGTGGTCCTTGGACACGTTACCGAGCCCAAGGAAGAACCTCGCTCACTGCGGACGCCAAAGTAGTTTCACGGCATCGCAGCTGTGCGGTTGGAATAACGGTCGAATCTGCGGAAGAGATGACAACCCGGAAGGCAAAGGAATATTTGTCGTGAAAGAGGAAAAGAATAAATTCATATCAACTTTTTCTCCGTCATTAATTGAAGGATCTGGAAAGAGCTACGCCGCAGACCCGTCAAAAATGGCTACGTCACTTACGTCATCATCATGTAAAGAAGGCTGTCGGTTGCAGATTGTTATAGAAGATGCTTCGTCGATGAAAGAAACCAAAGAAAAATATACAAAAAGTGATTCGATTATCGAAGATAAAAATGGTGTCGGAAAGTCTATTGAAACCTCTTTATCTAAGGATATCGATCATTCTTCTAATCGTACCTAAGTAGTTCAATTAAATGTGTACCTTTTATGTATTTATTTATTTATTTATAAGCCTATTTAGTATTTACTTATCTCTCACTGTGTAAACCTGTTGCTAATGTAAACACTGTAGCCGTCATCTAATGGGATTAATTACCCGTAGCAAGTATAGCTAAATCATTCTGTTAGGTTTAGCTGTGAGCAGTCGGCGATATACGACAGTTGCTATATACCCTTTTCGTCTATGGTCGAAGAGTAAATAAAACAAGTACGAGCGTACAAACTCTCCTTATTGGCCCAGATCAGTGGTTCCCAACCTTCTCTGGCACTCTAATATCATCTGTTCTTCTTTCGACCGGGAGGATTTTCGTCTCCCACTGTTTAACACCCAGTTCCTGCCTCCTTTCCCCCAACACCACGTGACTTCAAAATGAACCTATTACAGTTTCCATAACTTCTGAATTTTAAATTACTCATTTCTATCATTTTCATGAAATTTTCGCGGCACCCTAAGTCCCTAAGGAAACACCTTGGGGCACCCCGGTTGGGAAACACTAGTCTAAATTACAGGGATCTAAGTGAATGACGAAGTTTTTTCGTTTTGACCAATCGTTCGTC
The DNA here is from genome assembly GCA_023014485.1 of Bathynomus jamesi. Taxonomy (NCBI): domain Eukaryota; kingdom Metazoa; phylum Arthropoda; class Malacostraca; order Isopoda; family Cirolanidae; genus Bathynomus; species Bathynomus jamesi. The sequence continues at coordinate 1,205,052 of JAJOZX010000701.1, read as the reverse complement.
TACAGGGTGAAGTATAGCGAACAGTTGATTTTCCTTCCATAGGAACTGATACCTTGCTGATATTGTACATGTTCTATACGGGTAAAAGGTATAGCAAGAGTAGGAAATCAAATTGTACACAGATAAAAACTTTAATTAATCTTTACTTAAACCAAATAATAGCCAATAGATTTAATCTCTTTAGGAAAAGGCAATTATTTTATACATTCATCAAATCATTATTGTTATTATTATTATTATTATTTAGTAGTAGCAGTAGTACTAGTAGTAGTACTAGTAGTAGTAGAACTCGCTCTCTTCAGGAGTTCAGAAGCATATTTTGAAATATTCCCGATTTAAAGAATGTTTGTAACTGATTTCCATTTTGTAAACTTTTGATGACAATAAATACAAATATTTTCATTGTTTTAATAATAAGTATTTATTAAATGGTAACAAATTCGATGATAATAGTAATTTGTACAAAAAGAAAAGACTAGCTTCTACTTTACTAATGGATGTTGAACATACTGTGTATATGTATATATATATATATATATATATATATATATATATATATACAGTGTATGTGTATATATATATATATATATATATATACAGTACATATAGTATAACTTTCAAAGGAAACTGGAGATAATCCTTCCGATTACTTAAGGAGTTTATTACAAATTCGTTAAAAGTTGATATGAACTTTTTATCGAAAAAGTACTCGGAAGAACTGTTTGAAGTTTTCTTTCTGAATTTAAATTAATTAGGTCGTACTTCTAATTGTAGATTATATATATATATATATATATATATATATATATATATATATATATATATATATATATACTTAAATGTCAGTAGTTTGAAATATGTGTTACAATAAAGAAACATTTTGAGGAAATTTGTTCCCCCTTAAAAAGATGTAAAAGAGAAATTAGTTGATTTCGTTCACTGAGAGAAGAATATTCATTCCTTTTAAATAATAATTAACTTCTTTAAACAAGTTTTTTGTATGAAAGAATAAACTTATTCTTTTGAAACAGTTTTTTTTAATTCACTTTACAGATATAATAAATTCGGTAAATTGTGAAGTTGGGACTGGTCAATTGAGATACAGAAACACGAACAAACGTGTTTGGCTTCGGATATATTATTCTATTGTATTCCATTCGGGTTAACGACATCCGATTGACTTGACAGAAAATTGACAAGTTATTGGGATTAATTTACGTTTGGCTCGGTTAAGTTAGGTTAGCAAAGATTAGGTTAGGTTGTTGGTTTTTTTTAAGTGTCGCTGTTATGTCTTCTCGACCAAATGGTTTTTGGTCAGTTTCATCCATTCGCTGTCAAAAATAAAGAACTCACGTTTTAATTGGAGATGGAGTTTCTTCTACATCGACAGCCTTCATGACGCCTTAACTCTTTACGATTATAAATAGGTTAAAAGTAACGCCCAATAATATATTCACACTTTCCAACAGTGGTGGATCTTGGGCGGGGGGGCTGAGGGGGCTCCAGCCCTTCCCCACTGATAGAAAGATTTCGTATTCCCAATGATGTTTACCGTCTCAATCAACCACATTTTCTCTGAGTAGACAACCGTGCGGAAGGTAAATATGATGTTCAGTGCATATTATTTTAGGGTGGGTACATGTGTATACATTTCTGTGGGTGCGTGAGTTTGTGCGCGTACTGTGCCTGCGCGTGAGTGTTCGTGCCTGTGCTGTAACTAGTATTCACGTAAATCAGTGCAATTGACCTTGTTTTTCACAATTTGTTTAATTTCTAGCGGATAACCGACCGTCGCTTTAGGTGAGTCTACCGTTGTGCGTTGTCGCGGTTATTAAGTTTGACCGAGTGAATTTGGGGTTGTCCCGTTTCTGTTTTGTTTTTAGGCTACACAATTTACGAGGCTTAAGAATGTGATTTTCCACATTTAGTGTACGAAATGAGTTATCATGCCCTCTTAGTGATTTTTGGGCATCCCCCAGCACGGGTCGAGATGAAATATGAAGTTCTTGGCTATATATACGACAAACTGAAGGAAGATATCAACTTGAAAGTTGTCGAGATTTGCGTCCGCTTATGCGTAGCGGCCATCTTAAGTCTGTCGCGGTCACGTCGTCTGTTGATGTCATTTCATGTCATGGAGGTGATGCCGGAAAAAGTTGTTGACATTTATGCAGTCCCCCCCCCTCCCCCGCCTAAAAAAAAAAATCGGCAGATCCTTCTAAAGTGAAAAGAATTTGTTTGGCAGTCTTATAAGATGGGACGATGCATTAGCACTTTTTCTCGTAATTCATTCCTCATCAGAATGATATAATTTACAGTAATTTTACAGCATTTCACAGATTTAGAGTAATGGCAGCAAGCTAAAGAGTGGCAGTTGTAAATGTAATTTTAGTTATCTTATTAACAAACAAGAGTCTTCTTTGTTTTTCCGGGCTTGGTTGGACAGGAGGATAAAAATTGGCTATTCATTATTTCTATTGTCAAGTAAGTGTTTTTTTGGATTCAGTTGAACATTAAAAGAATTCTAGACCAGCTGTTCTTCTAATAAGTTAGTAATCATTAAACATTAAATTTATTACCGAGTGATTTGTGAGTTGGGTTGCATATTTTTGGGGTTGGGTTCAGAACTGTATCCCAACCCAACCAGCCCCCACCCCCAAAAAAATCCTAGATCCGTCACTGCTTTCCAACATTTCAAGAGGGATCTCTTTTCATGCATCGCACATAGGTTTACCAGACGTCCGGCAAAAGGAGGACATGTCCTCCTTTACAATATCATGTCCTCTGTCCGGAAGGCATTTTAAATATGTTGATATTGTCCGGCTTTTTACTTAGATATGATCCAGACTTAAAAATGAGTTTCCCACAAGCTCAAACGACCCAATTAATACCTGACATGTCCTCCTTTTGCCGGACGTCTGGTAACCGTAATCGCACACGATAATACTCGAATTAAATAATTTTTTTCAAAGCTGTCGAATGATGTCATTAAGCGCTCTGAGAACCCAAAGTGAATTTGTTTTTTAATAAAAAATTTAACTACGACAACAATGTTGAATACTTTTATTCCGAAAGACACTTTTACTTTTCATCAGTTGACCTGCATCTAGCATGTCGCAAAGAATTGAAACTTATCAAAATAAGTGAAGAGAAGGGAAAAGAGATCTCGACACACCACTTGCTTCTGACACGTTAAAGCGTTATATATAATATATCATAATTAGCAGAACCAGCAACGCTGCCCGGGTCTGCGTTCCAGTTACCGGTAGTAGCGGGAAAGTCAGAAGTGGGGACATTTATAGTTCCCTCGGCGGGTTCTTCGAGGCTCTTAAAGGCGATGACATTTTGTTTTGCTTTTTTTTTTTCAAATTTTGAAAAGATTGTATAGTGTGTAAAATGTATATATGTGTTGTGGGGAAGTGTGTATGTGAGAGTATGCTGGACCGCTCACAGGGTAGATGAGACACGGAAAAAGAACAGCTAAGGAGGACAGTGACATGAGAAACGGGAGTTCCAGCACTCCCTGTCTCCTGCCTAACGTCTTCGGAGTACTTACTTCCCTGGTCGACTGGTTTCTACAGTCTTTGCTGGAAGAAAGGCATTAAACGGATCAACTAACTTTGTCTTTGGGAGTTTCGTATGAGCGATTCCTTTAAAAATGAATAAGAAGATAAATTTGTTCCTGATGTCCTTTACGTAACTCAAGTTTTTCATAAATATCATTCTAATAATAACTCCTTGAAATTAGCTTTCTGCAAAATTAATTACAACTAGTGATGTAGCGGATGTCATTTTTTTCACATCCGCGGATGCGGATGCGGATGAGGATGTTTGATTTCAACATCCGCGGATGCGGATGCGGATGCGGATGTCTACATTTTCGTTATTTTTTAGGATATATTCGAGATTTGTTGTGTTTAACGTATATAATAAGTTATTATATAGAGAGAGCTGTAGCTATAATGTAGTATAATTGATTAATTGTACAATAATTGCTGTACTTTTCTCTGAACATATAAAATAATATCAAGCATCTAACTAATCTAGAAATCAATTAGTGAATTCGTCTGCAAATAAATTCGTTATATTTTGTTGAGTTTCAGCCACAATTAGAAACCATAATTGTGTTACCAGGATGCGGGACGTGAACCCAACTCAAATACACCCCACCGACCTCTTTCCCCAACCTCCACCCTTATAGAAAGATCTTTAATTAGCTTGATAACTATTTATATTAAGTTTAAAGTTTTATTAGGCATATTTATAAATGAGTAATTAAAATAAAGTAAACTAAGATGTTCATCGTTTAATGTTCAAACTTAATTATAGGAAGGTTATGCTTAAGGAACATTAATTTTTCTGCCTTTTCTGCTGCCAGTCTGTTTCTCTTTTCATCATATATTAATCCAGCACTGCTAAATAATCTCTCGCTTGGTACGTTTGTTGGAGGACAGGCTAAATGTTTCCTTGCAAGTTTACTCAAGTATAGATAGATATGCTGCGTATTTTTCCACCAACTAATAGGATTGTCACATGCAGCCAGGCGTTTTTCTTGGTGATAGCTCTCGATCATTTTTACTACATCTTTTGACATCGCGTAGGTCTCGTCATTGCTGCTTGACTCAAGAAATTGAGAGACAGATTCTGTGATAGATTTGCTTGTTGAAGGTGTTGGTTCTGTCACTGAAACTTTTATTCTTTTGGTGGGTGGCGAAGCGACAGATTCAAGAGATTGAAGCTCTTCAACTGCTTTGCCAAGTGATGATTTAACTCGTTCTAATGTACTAGGTGAAAATAACTTAGCTTTGTAACGTGGATCTAAGTAGGTTGCAAGAGAGTAACTTCATACAAGAACAGCCTCTCGTCTTGTCGCTTGCATCACTTTTGCGCACAATGAACTAGTTCTATTAATATAGTAGAATTTGATAATTTCCGCTTATTAATGACGTTTTATCTCAACGGTCCACATCCGCACGACATCCGCAGTCCAAAGTGCGGATGCGGATGCAAGAAAATGTGCGGATGTTCCGCGGATGCGGATGCAAGAAAATGTGCGGATGTTCCGCGGATGCGGATGCGGATGCGGATGTGACCTACATCACTAATATATATATATATACTAAAAACTTTTAGAATTTAAAAAAAAAATTGTTAAAAAGATGTATGACTTCAAACAATATGCAAAAAATAAACCCTCATATTCCGTATAGAATTCATTTGAAATTACGTCTAGAATTTGAAATTGGAGACAGGGAATAATAAAATCCTTATCTCGCTACAAGTTCTCAGAATTAAATTTCTTTTTTAATTTCGACTGTAAAAAAAATAAAGGTTACAGAAAGTTACATCCACACCGAAACAAATTACTGAACATATATATATGCTTTTTACATACACTTATTTTCAAGCGTTATTATACATGCCTGTGTTAATTTATATACGGTCGTAAATGTTTAATAAGAATTGAGTTTTCACATAAAATTTACATAATAATCGCATAAGGCCAGTTTCATAACTTAATACGTCTTATTAGACTGATAAAATTCATATATCTAATATAAAATTCATATATATAATATAAGATTCATATATATACATATATATAAAACGGTAAATATTAAGTTTAGGGGATACTGGCTAAAAGTAAGTACCTCTCTCCTTAACACGTATTCAAATTTTAGATTGTGTTGGGTTAGAGATTATGAGGCGTCCAATCAGAGACCATCTTTTATTTCTTCCACAGGCTGACCAGTTAGAAGAAGGAAAATATTTTTACACCTGAAATCCAATACTATTTCATTAAAATATATAGAATGCTAACAGCCATCAAAATTTTGAATTTCGCATCCTTAGCCAGTGGGTCAAAATTTGTGAAGTTGCATTTAAATTCAGTCATATTCCGAGTCCTTCGTGAATTTTTAAAGTAAATGACAAACTCTTTTTAGGGTTACGTTCAAAATATTTTATATGAAAATATGTACATGTTATAATAGGAACATGAACTAAGAAGATATAAATACATAGGTCCGAATAAGAAAGGTTTTAGCAAAGCTTACCTCTATGTAGTCGGTGCACGTTTATATAAATGATTCAAAGCTATACTTTATCATCAAATTTTGCGAAATATTATTTTCAAGTCAGTTAATTATCCTTAAGCTATTTACAAAGTAGCCCATATTGTTTGCGCTAAAATATACATTATTTACACAATTTACAAACTTTCATTCGTGAAATTTTTCATTTTTTTATTGTTGATATGCCTATTCTTGTCATAATTTAACTTTAAAGCCCAACAGTATTGTTAACTATCAGTGGCGTATCCTAATCAGCTGCTATGGTTTATCGCACTTATATGTTATAATGTTATAATGTTTCAGACCAACAAAGACCCTAGGATCCACTCACGGCTGGTCTACCTAACTATGTTCGCAATTGTGTATTGTGTATGTCCTCCGTGGTGGCGGAGGGGACCTACAATTTTACGTGGGTTCCGAACCACAAGAACATAAGAAATTTATGTAAAAACTGCCTGTACATTGGCAACGACCAATTTTTACGAAACTAAATAATTATCAATTTAAAACTAATTAATTATCGATTTAAAACTAAAGATAGAATCTCTGGATCCAGAGGATCAAGTCATAATAGACTACTATCCACATATATGTTACACTCTATATCTATTTATAACCGACATGCAAATATATCAGATCCAAAGGATCCAGTCAATTTCATTACGGTATCCATCCAACCAAAAATAAGTCACGATCCATATCGATTGCGGACCAAGTCAAAATTTACCACCATATACATTACAATATATATACTTAGGAGGAAAAGTGTAGGTGTGGCTGTAAAGACTGTACAGTAATGTAGAAATGTGTGTGCACCCATTTTGGGTCTCCCATTTAAAGGTGTTTGTGGGGCAAGTGAAGATCATGAGTTTTTCAATACCTCACAATACTATGGGGGGCACCGCTCGGCAGAGGAATCTCTTTAAATGGGGTGTGTAAGGACAGAGAGTATCCCCTAACCCAAGATGCTGCCTCCCTATATCCCACAACACTTGTGTTGAGCTGTGGGATCTATCCCCACAAGCTTTAATTTTACTACCTTAAACTATACCTAATCTGTCAACATATGCGTCTAATCGATTTTTAAACATGTTTATAGACGTGCTACTAATTACTTCTACCGGCAAACTATTCCACCTATTTACTATTCTGTGCGTAAAAAAGTTTTTGGCAACTGTTGTCTCGAACCTTCTACTTGTCAACTTACACCCGTTATTTCTAGTCCTATTATATTGAGATATTTTGAAAAAGCTATCTCTATCTACGTTATCGAACCCATTCATAATTTTGAACACCTGGATTAGATCACCCCTTAGCCTCCGAGTCTCGAGTGTAGTCAATTTTAACTCCTTAAGCCTATCCTCGTACGACTTTGACCTAAGCGACGGAATCATCTTAGTTGCTCGTCTTTGAACTCTTTCGATTTTGTCTATATCTTTGCGCATATGCGGATTCCAAAATTGGATCGCGTACTCCAAATGGGGTGTAACTAATGACTTATAAAGAGGAACTATCACATAATATCGCGCGATTTGTACTCAAAATTCCGAGCTATAAAACCTAACACTTTGTTCGCCTTATTGACCGCTGCTGTACTTTGTTTCGCTACTTTTAAATCACCAGTGACTATAACTCCTAAATCTTTTTCCTGCTCTACGCTTGTTAACTCTTTCCCTGACATACTATATGCAAAATTACCGTTACGCGAACCTATATGCAAAATTTTGCACTTATCGACGTTAAATCTCATTTGCCATGTGACTGACCAATCAACGATTTTATTCAGATCTTCCTGAATTTTACCTCTATCTTCGTCATTAATGGCCCTACCACCCAGCTTCGTGTCATCCGCAAACTTTGAAACTGTACTGACTAGGCCGACATCTAAATCGTTAATATATATAAGAAAAAGCAAGGGGCCCAATACAGAACCCTGAGGAACGCCACTCGCTACATTAGCCCAACACGACTCCGCTCCATCAACGACCACCCTCTGTTTCCTACCTCGCAACCACTCTTCTAGCCAATTTATTACTACACCCCTGATTCCATGAGCCTTAGTTTTTTCAATGAGTCTTTTGTGCGGCACGGTGTCAAACGCTTTTTGAAAGTCTAAATACACTATATCAACCTCCTGATGTCTATCGTAAACGTCAACCACGCTTTGGAAAAATTCTAAAAGATTAGTTAAGCAAGATTTGTTTCGCCTAAAACCGTGCTGCGTATTTCTAACTAGTTTGTGCAATTCTAAGTGTTCGACTATACGATCCCTAATTATTTAATTATTGATTCCAGTAGCTTACCTACAACAGACGTTAAACTGATTGGCCTATAATTTCCCGCTGCACCTTTATCGCCTTTCTTAAAGATAGGTGTTACGTTTGCTAACTTAAAATTATCTGGTACGCACCCCTCAGAAATAGACGCATTAAAAATCCTTGTTAGCAGCACAACAATGCTATCTTTTAATTCGTTTAGTTGTATGGGATATATGGAATCCGGCCCCGGTGATTTATGCGTTTTCATTTTATCAATATAGCGCATTACCTCCCCTTCACTAACCACTATATTATCCAAAATATTACCATTATCTTCTTTCTCTTCGCCCGTTCCCGCCTCTATGCGGGGTCGGCGTTTCTGACCAGCCTCCTCCACACAGCCCGGTCCTGGGCTTCTTCCTCCGACAAACCCTTCTCCCTCAAATCGTCCCTCACCTTCTCCATCCACCTTCGCTTCGGTCTGCCTCTCTTTCTCCTGCCATGCACCTCCATATTCATCGTTCTCTTACCTACATAATCTTCGTCCCCTCTCATCACATGTCCATACCATTTCAGTCTACTTTCTTGTATCTTCCTCGAGATTTCTCCAACCTTTGTTGTGCCCCTTATCCTTTCATTCCTTACTCTATCCAACCTTGTCACTCCGCACATCCATCTCAGCATTCTCATCTCCGTTACATCTAGTCTTTTCTCATGATCTTTCTTTATAGCCCAAGACTCAGCCCCGTACATCATAGCCGGTCTTACCACAGTCTTATACACCTTTCCCTTAACCCTTGCGCCTATTCTTCGGTCACACAACACCCCTGAAACTTTCTTCCAATTTTTCCAACCAGATTGCACTCTGTGTGTTATTTCTGTGTCCAGCTCACCGTCCTCAGCCACTGTCGATCCCAAGTACGTAAACTTACTTACTCTCTTTAACCTCGCTCCCTCTAAACTAATTTCTGAGTCTTGATTTTCGTAGAACCTCAGGTACTCCGTTTTCTTTCTGCTGATTTTCAACCCTCTGTCTTCAAAAGCCCTCCTCCATTCCTCCAATTTTCTTTCTACTACTTCTCTCCTGTTGCTGCACAGAACAATATCGTCTGCAAAGAGCATACACCAAGGGGATTGGTCTTTTATCCCCTGGGCCAACACATCCATAATCAAAACAAAAAGGTACGGGCTCAAAGAAGATCCCCTGATGTAGACCAACCCTCACGGGGAACCATTCCGTTACACCTACACTACTCCTAACCTGGGTCCTTGCTCCTTCATACATACTTTGCACCAACCTAACGTACTTCTCCGGCACACCTTTCTCTCTCATACACCTCCAAACCTCCTGGCGTGGCACTCTATCATATGCTTTCTCTAGGTCGATGAAAACCATGTGCAGTCCCTTTTGTCGCTCCCGGTGTTTCTCCATCAACTGCCTCAGTGCAAAAATCGCATCAGTTGTTCCCCTACCTGGCATAAAACCCAACTGCTCTTCCCCCACGGTTGTCTCTTCTCTTAACCTTTTCTCTATAATCCTTTCCCAAACCTTCATCGTGTGTGACATAAGCTTTATTCCCCTATAATTTCCACAATCCTGGATGTCCCCCTTCTCTTTGTAGATATACGTGTACTATCCCCCACTCCTCCGGCATTTCCTCTTGTTCATATATCTTCTGCATCAGATCCCACAATAGATCTATGCCCTCATCTCCCAAACAATTCCACGCCTCCACTGGTATCCCATCCGGTCCCAATGCCTTCCCCTTCTTCATTCCTTTCAACGCCACCTTCACCTCCTCCCTACTCACTCCTGAAGTTAACCCTTGATTTGGGACACCATCTTCAAAAATAACCCTTGGGTTTTCCTCATTTAACAGATGTTCAAAATAACTCTTCCATCTATCCATGATTTTATCCTGATCCTTTAAGACCACTCCCTGCCCATCCTTTACCTGTTTAATTTGAGTAAAATCTTTACTCGTCTTATACCATTATCAAAAGGTATTATGTCTATGACCGTAAGGATATTCGTTACATCTTCTATAGTAAAACCTGACGTAAAAAATTCGTTTAGCAAGGTAGCCATTTCCTTGTTTTCAGAAACTAGATCTCCGTTTACATTTTTCAAAGGCCCCAAGACGCTTTTTTACTGGATTTCTATTATTGACGTATTGAAAGAATCGCTTGGGGTTTTCTTTACCGTCACGAGCTATGGAGATTTCAAATTCGCGCTTGGACTTTTTTATTCCACTTTTCGCTTCACGCCTTAGAGATATGTAGTTGTTTCGTAACCACAAATTGTCTTTATCGCACTTATGTAGCCTATAAGCCGTATCTCTACTCTTTATAATGTCTCCTACTCTAGAAGTAAACCACAAGGGCTTGTTGTTTACTTTCGCACGCTTAATTTTGTACGGTACACATTTCTCATTTATAATCCTAAATACCGTTTCGAACGATTCCCACATACAGTATATATTTTTTTCCTATTTATTTATCGCACATATATATATATATATATATAATATATATATATATATATATATATATTATATATATATATATGCGATAAATAAATAAGTAAAAATATACCTTATCTTACAACCTTACAAAGGTTCCGCGCGATGATTCCTCATTTCGCGAAGGTCAAGCTTGTCGCCCCTCCTTTCGAGTTGGCCTGGTGAAGTAGTGAGTTAGTTCCTTGTGCTCTCCACCTCACATAGCCAGGTACGCCCGGCTCATCGGGGATTGTTCTTAGCCAGGCGTCTAATCTTCTTTTGAAGATGTCCACCGCAACAACACTCGTGTTCCTTAGGTCTTTGGGCAGCTGATTAAACAGTTTTGGTCCTCTCGCAACAAAACTATTTTCTTTCAGGGTTTAGGACGTTCCCTGTCTAGCCTTTAATTTGGGAATACGACACGGTCTACCGTTTCTACTTTCCACCGTTGTTTGGGGAGTTATAGGGTTCAGAGTAAGATTAGGGACTAGTTTCTCCATTATTTTCCAAGTGTAAATAATGATATATCTCTCTCTTCTCCTTTCCAGTGAATATAGATCTAGTTCGCGTAACCTTTCCCAGTAATTTAGTTCTTTGCACCCGTTGATCTTGGCTGTGAAGCTTCTCTGGATCCCTTCCAGCTGTCTAATGTCTTCTTTTTTATATGGGGATGTTAGGACCGAGCAGTATTCCAATTTGGGTATGATCAGTGTTTTCAGTAGAGGAATCATTACATTCCTATCCCTTCGTTTAAAGGTTCTCAATATCTGCCCCGTTATTCTCTTTGCTCTGTTTACTGCTATCTTATTTTGTGTTTCAAATTTCGCATCATCTGTCATTACAACCCCTAAATCTTTTGCTCTAGAATTTCTCTGAATTTCCTGTCCATTTGGGGTATAATATTCCATGGATTTTAGGTCTTCTCTTTTTCCGTACCGTAACAGCTGAAATTTCTCGGTGTTAAACTTCATCTTGTTGTCTTCCGTCCACGTGTAGATTCTGTTTATGTCGGTTTATAGAGAACCTTTATCTTCTGAGTTTCTTATATATATATATGCGATAAATAAATAAATAAAAAGATATATATATATATATATATATATATATACATTCAACTGCAAAGAACACGCAGTATAAATAACGTAAAGAACGACGCTTGTATAGGAGATATTCCGCGCAAGACGAGAGAGAGAGAACGGAACAAATGAAAAAATGAGGTAACCACCTGGGAATCGAACCGGGATCTTCCGATTGCCGGTCAGACGCGATACCATTACACCATGGACCTCACTCTTCCAAATGCCGTAATTCTTCTACATACTCGCAGAAACCAATGCCCCAAGGGGGCACCTCCCGCATGCCGTAACATTATATACATTCAACTGCAAAGAACACGCAGTATAAATAACGTAAAGAACGACGCTTGTATAGGAGATATTCCGCGCAAGACGAGAGAGAGAGAACGGAACAAATGAAAAAATGAGGTAACCACCTGGGAATCGAACCCGGGATCTTCCGATTGCCGGTCAGACGCGATACCATTACACCATGGACCTCACTCTTCCAAATGCCGTAATTCTTCTACATACTCGCAGAAACCAATGCCCCAAGGGGGCACCTCCCGCATGCCGTAACATTATATACATTCAACTGCAAAGAACACGCAGTATAAATAACGTAAAGAACGACGCTTGTATAGGAGATATTCCGCGCAAGACGAGAGAGAGAGAACGGAACAAATGAAAAAATGAGGTAACCACCTGGAAGATCCCGGGTTCGATTCCCAGGTGGTTACCTCATTTTTTCATTTGTTCCGTTCTCTCTCTCTCGTCTTGCGCGGAATATCTCCTATACAAGCGTCGTTCTTTACGTTATTTATACTGCGTGTTCTTTGCAGTTGAATGTATATAATGTTACGGCATGCGAGAGGTGCCCCCTTGGGGCATTGGTTTCTGCGAGTATGTAGAAGAATTACGGCATTTGGAAGAGTGAGGTCCATGGTGTAATGGTATCGCGTCTGACCGGCAATCGGAAGATCCCGGGTTCGATTCCCAGGTGGTTACCTCATTTTTTCATTTGTTCCGTTCTCTCTCTCTCGTCTTGCGCGGAATATCTCCTATACAAGCGTCGTTCTTTACGTTATATATATATATATTATATATGCAATAAATATATATATATATATAATATATATATATATATGCGATAAATAAATAGGAATATATATATATATATATATAAATAGGAAAAAAAAAATATATATATATATATATAAATTAAACAAATCAATAAAGAACACAACTGAAATAGACAATTAAATGAACGTATACATGGCCAGGGCCGTAACTAGGGTTTAGAAATTAGTGAGGTCCAGATTTTTTTCGAGCGCGGCGGGACGAGCAAAATTCAGACCAAAATGACATCTACAAACACAACCCAAGCTATACACTAAACACAAAACCCTTGTCTATAATTAAATACTGTACAAATGGACCTGTTAGCAAAAATACTTTTATTAAAGCTGCAGCAATATTTCACGGTTCAGTCTCTTTTTTTTTTTTAGGAAATAATTACCGAGGTCCGGACCTCGGTGACCTCATAGGTAGTTACGGCCATGTACATGGCTACTGTGCTCATCAAAATAAAGCTGAGATTGCGTGTCCAGGACGGGAGAGGTGCGAGTCGGGAGCAAAGGGTTTACTAGGGGTTACAAATGATCGTAGCCTCTTAGTAAGTTCAAGAGTCCTACGTAGTTTCCTTTGTTTAAGGAACTCTCTGACTCATCATGACCTCGAAAGGCAAGTTCCTGCTTAGCTAAATGACAAACAATGTTGATCAATCTTACCAGAATATCGCGATTTTTCTTCACCATTTTATTATGCTTTGCAATGTAAAGAGATTTCTGTGCATCTAACTGTTGGTCCACTCAGGTGTTGCCAAACGTGCACAGAGTAAAAGCACAAGAAATATGACTTTTGGACTTCTCATGTCTACCTAAAGAATGAGCTAACGCAACAGTATTGTTAAACCCCTTTGTGGACCATGCGGATTTTTCCTTGCTAAAAAGGGCACAAAGCCAGCAGTAAAGTTTATTTAATTTAGACACCCATTCAATCACTTGTACTTCGAGTAATTTGACATGCGGAAATGCCGTGTGTGTTCCCGATTGCGGTCTTTACATGTCACAAACAAACCTGGTAATTCAGGCGTAGGCCTTCCACGTTCCTTAATTTGAAGTTTCTCAGTAAAATCTCGGCAAGTGAATGGTTTTTTTTCGCTAAATCTTCAATTACACAGTCACATTCACTGGTTTCTAATCACACGCCCTAAAAGAAGCAAATCACTCTAAACATTTCCATATTTATGTATAATCTTTAAACAGTAAAACATAATACAAGTGGATGAGCGCAAACACAAAATTTTGACACGCAGTAGCAAACGGAACTGGCTAGCAGAGCGTAAACAAGCCAGCTGTAGGCGTTCGCTGATTGGCTGATAATTCCTCTGCGTCATGTCACTGCGTCATCATCCCATAGTCCCACTATAGCAGGGGTGGCGAACCTTTTTACAGTCGCGTACCAAAAAAAACATGTAAAGCATAAAAAAAATTCGCGTGTCCACCAAAGTTTATATATATTACACCAAATTCTAAACATTAAGTCTATTATTTTATACTCACTTTTTGGATAACAATTTCTATACTGAGGCGTGCCAGGCAAATTTGATCGCGTCCCCAAATGGGCACGCGTGTCATAGGTTCGTCACCACTGCACTATAGTTTTCGGTACGCGCACAATTACTGCGATCAACCGTGGCTGTGGCTCATCTAATATTTACTAAAATATTTACTAAAAATATTTACTAAAAATATTTTTTTTAATTCACTGTGGTTGGTTTACCGCCGATAAACGCGATAACACAGAGAATACACCACTGCTAACTATAGATATACCCTGATGATTTTTGCTCTCTGATAATTAATCTAAAGTAATCTTTCAAAACCGATTTATAAAATTACCGGAACGGAGTTCATACACCGTCAGCAACGACAGCTAAGAGGTGAAATGTTCAAGGGAACTTCAGGATCTGGTAATTAAGCCAATAAAGTGTATAACATTTATGTATCAAGCTCGTTTCTGTAGCACCAAAACGGGCCCGACATCGGACGTAATTAAAATGGTTAGGTTAGGTTAGGTTATTTATTTTGTTCAAGTTGTTTAATGTCATTGTACTGTACATATGGATTTAGAAGTGTTCATCTCAATAACATTATATTTGAATCGTTTATGCTGTTTTTCAATAAAGTCTTAAAAAGAAAAGTTGTTCGTTCGTGTTTAACAATTACTGATGTTCTCCATATTTCAAGAAACTCCACAGCATTGTAACATCAGCCACAGGATAAACAGGGACGCCATCTGTCAAAAACCTTGGTTACACAGGGAAGAAGATCATCTGATGATGTCACTTATGCGCACTGATATTATGTTCCAAAACGGCCCCGCATTACATTTTTATATAAATTTTATGTCTATTTTGGTATTCAATATGGCTTCAGTAGTTGGTAGATACAGTACAGTATATTATATTTCTTCGAATATATATGCTCCTTTCTGGTACTTTACACCCACGTTTCGGTAATTACCCCCTCTATTTCGGTAAATAGCCTCCGTCCTGGTAATTTTATGTACCCATGTCAGGGCCGTATCCAGGGGGGTTATTGGATGTCTGTAACTCCTTACCCTGGTTGTCCCAAAAAAATTATATATAGATATTATAATAAATTTATATAGAAATATAGAAATTATATATAAAATTATAATAAATTTGCCAAATCTTTTAATATATGTATGTAGCTCCTCAGATCACCTTCACCCAGCTGCTCTACTCACCTCTGCTGCTTCACATTATTGTGATAATCATTTACGGGTAGCAAAACAGTACTGTTGGACGGAGTGAATAAATATTTAGACTAATAATTATAAACAACTCTTTTGGTAGATATTTAGACCAGGGGTTCTTAACCTGTCGCTCGCGAGCAACATGTTGCTCTTCAAATGGGCAAATGTTGCTCACGAACAAAGCCTGCTTTTCTAATGCAAAGCAAAAAGGATAATATTTTTCCTGAAATTTTTACTGCTGACTTCAAGATAACATTTTCATTCATGGTCGACATTTTTAGCCATTTAAACGACTTAAATCTGAGGTTGCAAAGAAAAAATAATTTTGTTGTTGCCTTATATGAGGAAATTACAGGATTTAAAAAAAAAAAACTTTTTCAGAGCCAAGTTTCTAAGGAGAATCTTAATCATTTTCCTGAACTTAAAAAATGTTTGGCTGAAACTGCTAGCAACTGTCCATCACTCGTAGTAAAAGCACTCGAAAACATTAGTGACGAGTTCGAAGAGAGGTTCAAACATTTAAAAGAGCATCTACCAAACTTTCAATTATTGACAAACTGCATAAATTTCGAGATTGATGATCTGACACAAATTTTCAAATAAGAGGAAATAGCAGCTGCAGAATTAGAACTTATTGATGTTTTTCAATATACCTAAAAATTTTAATTAAGCATTATGAAGTTTGCATGCGTTTAAAGAAATATTTAAATAGTTAAATATTTATCTAATTTAAACTTTAAGTTTAAGTTAAAGGCTTTTTTTTATATATGTTGCTCACTCTGTAATTAAGTGCCAAAAATTTGCTCACTTAAAAAAAAAGGTTAAGAACCCCTGATTTAGACCAATAATTCAAAACAACTCTTTGGACAATAAGATTAAAAAGTTGTGGGGGACATGCACCCGGACCCCCCTAGCAGGGCGCGCAGCTTTGCCGTGCGCATTTTGTCCAACACTGTAATCTCCCTTTCTCATGTTCAGGATACGGCCCTACCTTTCAAAACTCCAAAGAACGCGATTTGTCTTCTAAAGGTCTGTCATGTAAAGCAGTTCCTTTTCTAATCAGATTCAATCCAGCTTTATGGTAAAGATCACCGAATCGGGACACATTGGTCCATCAATGTTAGGGTTGTGTATCTGGTAATATATTTGAAATTACTGATAAATAGCTAACTATAAAATTGATCTTTGCGTGTGATGAGAGCAAACCTTTCTATCCCACTTGCTGACGGTCAGAAACACCGAATCGGAGCACAGGCGAACCGAATTGGTTGGAAGTTGTGATATTTTCATTAAAATATTTTCATTAAAATTCTTTTATACCGCAAAGATTTCCCGTAGGTTTCGATTAATAAAATAAAATTAATAAAAAACTACAGGAAAATTATTGAATGCCCGGTTAGGTCAACTGTACGCCCTTGACGATTGGTTAGGTTAAGTTGTGATAGTTTCATTAAAACTAACAATTAGCTATCTATCAGTAATACCAAATTTTTTTTGTTTGGCTGAGAGTTTGTTTGAATTTATTAACCGAGCTTACACGAAAGGTATAGGCTTTCGTATAGGCTGTGAGACAATCTTTATTTTTGCTAATTAAGCAAAAACTACAAAGCCTTTTTACCTCCTTTATCAAATACATTATTTATTTGGTTAAAAGACCAAACTGATGACTCATTAAAACTCCAAACTTAATTATTAGCTATTGCTGGCCTACTGTCAACATTAGAAATATAGCTTATGACTTGGATAACCTCGATAGGCCCCAGTGACTTCATGTTTTCCAAATGAAATGTAACGTAATGGTAATGTAATATCACCAGATACACAGTACCCTAACATAATAACACCTTTTGATAGACCAATGTGCCCCGATTCGGTGAATATCACTCCGATTTGGTGAATATTAGCTGCGATTCGGTGATATCAGCTCCGATTCGGTGTACTTACGTACCCAAACTTTTGTATAAAATGCGAGCGTGGACCAACTAGATAATGGTAGGCTTTGGATTTATGATAACTATTAGCTATTTGTATTACTTTAATACTTATAAAGAAGAATATAAAAGTTAAATGTAAACAAAGACTATGGCGCCATAAGAACAAAATATTCAAATTTAAAACTTGAAGATGCTATTTAAGGCAGTACATTGTTTTTGTCATTGATTTTTAATGAGGATCATTGGGCACGATTATTATAAAATTGGCATTAAAATATTTTTGTATGACTTGGATAAACCGCTCTGTCATTTACGAAGCAGTTTTGTTTAGTTTGGCCGCTGTACAGTCAGTGTGCAAAGTGTCAGTTGAGTTGGCCAAGGCAAGCGGCCAAAGGTTACGAAGTAACCTATATAGCTAAACCTAGGCCAGTTAGGTCAGCCCAGGCGTTTTAATATGGATTTGGATATTTCAAGTAGTTTGTTGAAAAGGCTTTGTTGTCATATAACTGGAGTAACTGGGGGTAAGTTTATCTTGGTGATTAAGTCAAGGTCTTAAACCCGAATTAGGTCTGGTAGCCAAGCTTGCCTTAGCTTAATTAAGTTACATTTGGAAAACACGAAGTTACGTACAACTTTAGGAAAGGCCTAAACATAGTAGGCATTTGTTGTTTAACTTGCATTCAGCTACAAGATAATCTGTGCTGAGTGAAATAGATTTAATATGATTATATGTATCAACTATGTAAATAAGCCCCTATATGAAGTCGTGGTAATGGTTCAGAATACGGGCGCCACTTAAGCAAAATTTCGAAAAATATCATAGAGACAAAGTTGTTTCTCTCAGTAAAATACATTGATTGCATGTGTTGCATAGTAAAAAAACGAAGTTAGAAAATTATGAAAAAATATATATAGCTACTTTAGTGCTTTTTGGGTATGAATCTAGGAAATTTTGAGTTGGCAACCCTACTATCATTCATTCACTTCAGTTTGAAAATGGCTTCAGTCTGTGATGGCTGTGCGGTGACGCTAGTAGAGCTCGCGGCCATATTGGAGGATTGGACGAAACTAATTAAATTACTTGCGGACCACAAATTAATAAAAGTTACCTCTGTCTATTTGTCCTGCGATAGTGTGGTGAACATTGCGGCTGATAATTTTTGCTGTGATAGACGCGCCATTATTCCTGGAAATAAGATTGTCAAGAGACGTAGGTTTAAGAAGTCTGCTTTTGCCGGTATGTTTTTTGACCATGTACATTTACAACTAGCTACCATCCTACATTTAATGTACTGGTTTGTGCTGAATAATGCAACCTACGCAGACATTGTTGACCAGGTGCACGTGTCAAAAACCACCATTATTGACTGGTTCAGTTTTGCTCAGGAAGTGGTAATTCATTATTGTGAAAAGAACGCAGAAAAACTAGATGGTCCGGGAAAGTTTGTTGAAATAGACGAAGTGAAGTTTGGTAAATGGAAGTATAATAGAGGATGTGGGTACTTTTGCATTATCCTCCCAACACTAATTTTTTTTTTAAGCCGGCTAACTACGGCTAATGCCTGCGGCGGGCTGTTTTTAACCTAACCTAATCCCAATACTAATTTTTTTTATAATGGAAGGAAAATAAAGTACCATAACCAAACCAACATTATATAAAAAAATTAGTGTTGGGAGGATAATGCAAAAGAACCAAATTATTGCTTATGCTGTGTTCCCCCACCCAAAACCCCCAGTTCCCATGGTGGTCCCCCCAGATTGTAGGAGGGGTTGGGGGGTGAAATCACTTCAAGCAATAATTTACTATAATGGCGATGGTCACATTCATCCTAAACAACAGGAAACCAATGGTTTTAGCATGTTTTGGTGGAAAAAACACAAAAATTGAGGTGGCACCCCTATTCTGAACCGTTACCGAAGTTGGCCCTAAGAATATAGTAAACAAAAAGCTAATATTAAGTTTGTGACCAGATTTTGGTGATCTGCCCATTTCATATTTTGGGTTAATCAAATCAACATTACTCTTACCTATGTCTGGGTTAGTTTACACTAGGTAATTCTGGGTTAATATTCATCTTTTAACCTGCTCATGCGCGGTTAAAACAGTATAATACAGGGTGTCCCATAAGTCCAGCATCATAGGAAAAATAATAAAAAAAGGCAAAACAAAAGCTTTTATTTACAGAACATGCTCAATATGTCCACCATTATTTTCAGTACACAAATTCAGACGTGATACCCAGTCAGCAAGCACACGGTGAATGATGTCAGGAATAATGGTGTTACATGCCCCAATAATGTGCTGCTGCAAATGTTCAACACTCCTAATTTTCTCTGCGTATACCAGCGCTTTCAAGTGGCCCCAGAGATAAAAATCTAGTGGCGTGAGATCCGGGCTTCTAGCTGGCCATTCCACAGGCCCTCAATGTCCTATCCAATGACCAGGGAGTTGTTGGTACAGGTATTCCCTTACTTGGGTGCTGTAATATGCAGGAGCGCCGTCTTGCTGGAACCACATTGGGAAATTTCCTTCTTCATTCAAGACACTGGGAAATGCTTCTTCCTTGAGCATACGTAGGTAGGTGCCTCCAGTGACATGTTCATCGAAAAAGAGGGGGCCTATGATGCGATCCTTCCAAATGCCACACCATACCATCACCCGCGATGCACCTTGTTCCTTTGAAGAGGTATACCAGTGAGGGTTGTTTTGAGACCAGTAGCGGGTGTTCTGTTGATTTACCTCACCATTTCCATAATATAAAGCATAAATTATGTATGTGTAGTAACCTTACACACACACACACACACACACACACACACACACACACACACTGGTGTAGTGATTAACATTGCCAATTATGAATTCATTGGCCCCAGGATTGAGACCTGGTAACAGCAGGCAGTGTGCAGCAAAACCCAGCTCTTCATCCTTCCACAAAATAAAAAAATTGGTTGGTAGATAAATGGATATCCTGGCTGGGCTGCTGGTGGGACATGGTTCAAATTCCACATTAAACTGTGTCTAAAGTGGAGTGACAAGCTTGACCTTCATTAGAATGAACAATTTGGGTGGAAGCATAACCAAGGTTATGTATATCGGGTTAGCAGAAAAAAAGGGAGACCTCGAACTTTGGCTGTAAAATCCAAAGTTATGGTCAGATATCAATATTTTTCTCACACCCCACAACCAAGTAAATATCCTATACAGTGAGTGGATTTCAAAGCAAACTAATGAAAGTTATGGGTTTATTGAACATTTCTTTATGCCACTGGAAATTCTCCATTTACACTACTACTGCATTTTATGTGCAGATAAAAAGTTAAAGTACTCACAAATGGTGCTACCTTGATGTTAAAAAAACTGCTTGATATGTTTACAAACTTCCACAACCTTTTTCAGTTTACAACAGAACTCATCTATGGTTTTATTGATTTGTTTGTGTAGCTCATCCCATTTTTCCAGAAGAAGCTGTCATAAATGAGTGACATTTCTTACTTTGACCTGATAAATTTTCTGTGACAAATTTTCCCAAAGGCTGTAATCAACAGGATTTAAATCAGGACTGTTTGGTGGCCAAATTTAATACCACTACCAAGTATTCTTTTGATATCCTGTTTTATCGATTTTCTTGAGAAGCTTGTCCAAACTTCATGCAGTTGGCTTATGTTAATTAAAATCGCTTTAATTATCAACTTGAACCGATGATTAGCAAGATTTTTCTGGAATATTTGCCATAAATCCAATTTCTCAGCTAAAATGCTAAAAGATGGCATACAAACCATAAAATTACCTAGTACTAACATATACTAAAATTTCATGGTTCTATGTATTGTATTTGCTGATATATAAAGGATTTAAAAGGTCTCTCCCCCCCCTCCCTTTTGTTTTGCCAATGCAATATATATAATATTAATTGCTTTAATATTATAGAACTTAGAAATACATAGAATGGATGATGTAAATCAGGATTTGCAGAGGAGCACTAGGCCCATGAAGTGGAGGTCAAATGTACAATATGGGGTAATTCTACGAGAAATAGACAAATGAAGTACACGGTAACCTCTTCAAAATTCATGAAACTTGGTGTGAGGGTTGGTTTAGGTCCAAATTACAAATTTCTGAATTTTTTTGAAAATTGGTCAAGTTGGTAAAATTTTATGGCTTGACCAAATTTTGGTCAAATGAAAAAAATAATAATTTTTAAACGTAAATATCTCCGCTCCTAATTGTGGTAGTGTAGTAAGTCTTAAATGATAAAATATGTAAAATTAACTATAGTTTCTAAATATGCATAATTTTTTTAGGGTAACAAAAATAAAATGATTTTTTTGGAGGTTTTTTTTTTTTTTTGATTTGGCAGCGAAGATATCATTTTTCGAAAAAAAGACCAGGAATAAAAAATGTTTGTTTGATGTATGTACACCATAAGTAATAAAAAGCTTATCCACTTTTATTATGAAAAAAAATTACTAAAAAAAAAAATCCTCCAAATTTTAACAATTTTTTGCCTTCTTTCCAGATTTTCAGTATATACCTAATTTTCTAGTATACGTAAATTTACCTAACCCTTAAAATGTCTCAAAACACAAAATTTTGTTGCAATCCTATGAAAAAACACTCAAGAAGAATTTTCTGTAACATCAAAAAAGTAAACTCTGCCATGGCAGCTGCAAGCTATGGAATTTTGGAAGAAAATCAATTACTATGCAGCAATTGCTATGTCACAATTAAAAAGAAGCTAATTGTATTAGAACATGTTCAACATTCATCCAGAGAGCCGGAACCTGCACCAATACCTGAGCCAGACATACTTAACGAATGTATGGAGCGAAGCAGTAGCGATTCCATGAATCCACCACCATTGGAAGAATTTGTCGTTCAAGACAGGCAATTCAATAAAGATTTGCTCAGCGACAATATTTTACCTTTATTTGATGAAAGCCCTATTAAAACAGGTAATAAAACAATAGAGACTCCGTTCGGGACATTTGTTTCTTAATGCCAAATTTGTAGTTTTCTGTTTTTAAATATTAGCATCAGCACTTGAATACATATATACAAAATATTTGATATTTGATTATTTCACGCAACCTAAATTTATGAATTTGTTTTACAGCTGGATTGAAGCCGGGACAAAAACAGATAAAGGCTTCTACGAAATTCAGATCGACAATGGAAAAGGTTAAACGAAGTTTTGAAGCTGCTTATGGGGCTCCTATTGACTATTCTGAAGATCATCCAAAAAAAGTTGTTTGGAAGATGATTTAGAGAGGCAAGACTACTTTTCGGACATAGTTATTGAAATTTGACATTTTAAATTAAATTTAATACAGTCATCGAAGTATATACTAAATTAAGTTTTATCTGTTTACATTTTTATAATCGGACAATATAATACATATATTTTCTGAAAAGTTTAATTAAAAATATACTAATTAAACTTAATGTCAAATACACTTTATTTCAGGTATCAAAAGGTTATGGAAGAATTAAAGGAGAAATTTCAAGCAAGTAACGATCGCAATCTTAGGTTACAAATACTATCATTGTATCCCTATCCCATTGAAAAAACTGCTGACTTCTTTGGAGCAACAAAGTATATGGTGCGTAAGAGCCGCAATCTTCAAAAACAGTTTGGGATTCTTCCTAACATTCCAAACATGATGAAAGGGAAGGTCGTCACAGCTGAAATGAAAAAAATCATTCAGGAGTTTTATGAAAATGACGAATATAGTAGGATGTGCCCGGGAATCAAAGATTATAAGTTTGCAATAAATGAAGAGGGTGAAAAAATAAAAAAAACAAAAAAGACTGGTATTGTGTAACTTGAAAGAGTTATATGCTGAATATGCAAAAAATGATGAAAATACCAAAATAGGCTTTAGTACCTTTTGCTCATCTTTGACCATCGTGGTGCGTGCTTCCGGGACAAAGCAGAACTCTCAGTGTCTGCGTATGTACGCATCACCAAAATCTGAAACTACAAATATCAGCGTTAGGCATTAAAGATTTAGACTACAAAAAATTAATGTCTTTATCCATCTGCGGCATGGACAATGAAGATTGTATGATGCAAAAGATGCCCGCGAGAGGTTGGAATCAAAAATTATTTGGAAAGTTTGGTCTTCATGGCGATGGAAGAGATAAAATATAAACAATGGGTGTCTATCAATCACTGTATGTTAAAAGATATCACCAAAACTCCAGAGGAATACGTGGAATCGCTCACCAAAAAAATTGCACAACTGACAAGACACCACTTCACAAATAAATGTCAGTCGAGTTACTTCAAAAAGCTAAAATGAAGGTGTTTTGGTGGGCTATTTCACGGAAAACTTCTCATTCATCGTACAAGATTGTGCCCAGGGGTTTCATTGGGAGAACTCGCAATGTACAGTGCACCCATTCGTTTATTATTCCAAAAACAATGCAGGAAAACTAATTTGCAAAAGTTACTGCTTCGTTTCAAACCGTCGCAAGCATGATACAATTCTGGTTCATAGTTTTCTCAAAAAATTAATCCTGTGCATCCAACAACAAAATTCAAACCTAACTAAAATTCATTATTTCACAGATGGATGCGTGGCTCAGAATAAAACAAATTTTCTAAATTTATGCCATCATTTCGAAGACTTCAAAAATTCATGCTCAGTAGAATTTTTTCACGACATCCCACGGGAAGAATGCCTGCAACGGTAAAAAGAGCAGTCGCCAGAGAAAGCTTACAACAGCCTCTCGACCATCAAATCTTAACAGCTGAGGACTTTTACAATTTCTGCTCTCAAGAATTCCTAACCGCTATTGACTTTTTTTACATCTCTGAGGCAGAAGTTGTAGATGTAGAGCTTTCTTTGCAAAAATGTCTGAGTGAACCTATTACTTCTATCAAAGGTACTCAACAATTACATCGCTTCGTCCCAATTTCCAAGAATTCGTTGAAGGTTTATCTACTCTCTTAGCGTGCACAGTCAGTCGAAATAAGAGAGCTCATTAGAGTTTCTGCTTCGGATCAAGAACATAATACTGTCTCTCAACGTGAAATTGAAACAGGCTCTTTTGTGGGTTGTATGTATGAAAATAAACTATGGCTCGGATTAGTCCAATCCTTTGACTGTGAATATGATGATTTTCTGATAAAATTTCTCCATCCTTCGGGCGTATGTCCCTCATACATTTTTCCTGCGCAAGATGATGTTTGTCACGTTCCAACAGAAAATATATTTGGGAGTATTGAAGCAAGTTTACGAGGAGGAACAAGAATACAATACATTTTTCCATTTCAAGAATTAAATAACTTTTCAAAGAAGATAAAATAAATTCTATCGAATGTATACTATTTAAGATTGTCTATATAATATTTCTAAAATTTTTATCTAAGATTTGTGTGTGTACTTAATAGTTATAAAAATCTTTTCAAATTCTTTTTTCTTATTATATTATTAGTGTCTAAAATTTGGATTCACTGGATGTACATTGTACATATATTTTAAAAGATTTTTTTCTCCTTTGGTTTATCTACATGTATTTTTTATATGATTTGAAAATTGTCTTTTTTTGGACCAACAAGTCTGCAATAAATCTTTGTTGTCTGAAAAATTTTATTACTTAATTTCAAACTCAGTTTTGAGCCTTATAATAAACTATAAGCTGACTTTTTATTACTTATTATGGTGTACATACATCAAATAAACATTTTTTATTCTTGGTCTTTTTTTCGAAAAATGATATCTTCGCTGCCAAATTGCAAAAAAAAAAAATTGACTTTTTTTCCAAAAAATTATAATTTTATTTTTGTTACCCTAAAAAAATGATACATATTTAGAAACTACAGTTAATTTTACATATTTTATCATTTAAGACTTATTACGCTACCACAATTAGCAGCTGAGATATTTACATTTGAAAATTGTTGGTTTTTCATTTGGCCAAAATTTGGTCAAGCCATAAAATTTGACCAACTTGACCAATTTTCAAAAAAATTCAGATTTTTGTAATTTGGACCAAAACCAACCCTCACACCAAGTTTCATGAATTTTGGAGATGGTGGAGTGTACATTTGGCACTTTCATTTGTCTATTTGTCCTGGAATTACCCTTAGGTAAATTTACTATTTTTTTTTTCATCACTTAAGTTATTGTATATTGCAGGTTTTTAGTAATTTAAATCATATACCATTTGGAAAATAAAATTATTTCTAATTTCAGAAATAAAAATCTGTACATATACAAATGGTTGTGTTAGGGGTTCAAACCCCAACAATAACTCGTGTATTTGGAAGGCCAACTGGAAATCATTGTTGAAAATTGGCTCTGGAAGCATTTTAATGATAATTTTGGTAGAGATAATGTCTTTATTAAGCACATCAGGGTACTTAAAGGCTATAATCCTGTCACTAGCACAATTGGATTTTCTGTGGCAACTGATGTTTGTGTGTTTAGAATCAGACCTATAGGACCTGATTCTGCATTAAATTAATAACATTATTTTAGTCAGCAGGGTTTACATTGATGGAGGAGATAAAGGGTACCTATATACCTCATTAATACCCTTCCCCCTAATAAAACTAAACTACTACTTGTATACATCATTTGAATAGAATTTGATTTCCTCCATTAAAATATCTGAGAGTCCTTGTAAAAATGCAAAGAACATCTTTAAAATTAACTATATAGGCAGTCTCCGGGTTACGAATGTCCGACTTACGACATTCCATACATATGAACAGACCACCGTAAAGTCTATTATTTTAAAAATCCAAGTTACCTACAATGGTTCATAGTAACAAATCGGTGCACTACTTACGCCACTGCCATTTTAAGTCGGATTTTGTACTCATGAAGATGTTCGTGTGAATTCATATTCAATTTCTGATAATGCGCAAACCCCTATCATGGCTCCTAAACAAAAATCTGATGTAAGTGCTGGTGATGCACTTTAATTACTATTACAAATTATTATTATCTTTTTTCATGTTTTTTTTGTTTTAGTAGCTTTTATAAATTGGGAGTGTGTTTAAAGTGTTTAAGTATACAGTGGACTCGCAATGAAGAATATGGGGTTCATTGTGGTGGGTATGTGTGCTTTAAAAGCCTATAAAAAATATGAACGAAGAATATGGGGATGTTTGTGGTGGGTATGTGTGCACTAAATCCCTAAGATATACACATCTACTCAGAAGTCTATTATTTTTATAATGAAATTTTAAATAGAATTAAAAGAAACAAAAAAAATATTGTATGAAATCATTTTCTACCACTACCGATGACTCATTCAAACTGAATTCCCGCCCTATGGCCATGGTGGACATCCCACTTTTAAGCCTTGTAAGACATTAAGTACAAACCATTCGTATGGGTTCCGACTTACAAATTCAACTTAAAGACTGTCGTGAGAATGGAACTCATTTGTAAGCCGGGGACTGCCTGCATAATGCTTGAGGTTCGAACAAATTGAAACTTTGACAAAATTCCAGAATCCAGATGCAATTCAGAGGCAGTTCATGATAGCTTAGCTTAATCTAACTTACTATGTTAGGTTGGTTAGGTTAGGTTAGTAATTTTACATTGCATTACATTTCATTTGGAAAACATGAAGCCACTCAGGCCTATCGAGGTAATCCAAGTCATGAGCTACATTTTTAATAATAATAAAATCTTGCAAGATGTCACACCTAAGTCAGCTAATTAATATACAACTATTTACTACCACCATAGTAGCCTATACAACTGAAGCAAAGAATATACACTACATACGATCTACAAACTATCTCTCTCACTCATGAACATGTCTAAATTTTTCTTAAAATTAACTAATGAGCTACTGTTCGCTACATCATATGGAGTCATTCCAAAAATCTACCACTGACTAAAAAAGTATTTTTGTAGATAAAGTCTACAAGTCTGTTGCCTAATTTTATTATTATGCCCACGAGTTATCCCATCAGTATCTAGTGAGAAAAAGTTACGTACATCTAAATTGTCCAAACCTGAAAACATTTTGAACATCTGTATCATAGCTCCCTTCATACAATGTCTCTCAAAACTAAACATACCTAATTCCTTTAATCTATCCCTGTATTCCAATCTTCTTAGGTAGGGATAAGCTTGGTTACCCTACCATTGCACACCTTCAAGCATATCAATATTGTGTCTAAGGTGAGGGGACCAAGCTTGAATGCAGTATTCTAAGTGAGGCCTAACATAAGAATTATATAATTTACAAGTGACTTCCTTACTCTTGTAACTAACATTCTTCTTAATACCTAACATTTTATTTGCCTTATTTCTAGCCTCTAAGCCCTGCTTAGAAAATTTGAAATTACTACCAACTATAATGCCAAGATCCCTTTCCTGTCTAACATCCTCCAACCAGTTCCCTTGCAGTGGTGGGCGCGGTACCAAAATTTGGGGGTGCGTTACGCGGTACTGCGGTACCTCAGCATGCCCAGTGCGTTACGCGGTACTGCGGTACTTTTTCAGGTCCCCCTGGTGCGTTCCACGGTACTGCGGTACTGCACACAAGAACAACACAAGTAATAGCACATATTTTCAGAAATTGCATATCGGCGATTTCGCACCTGAACTTTTTGCCATAATGGCTAAAAATCGATCTTTGTCACAGAAATGTAACACACGTGCAACCGGCTCAAAAGCAAGCACTGCACTGAGGCGTTGTGATAGGATGGCAACGTAACATGTTCTGAACGAAAACTTAACGTGTCTAGAGTTAGGCTGATGCAACACATGCAGCATTCGTCTTACTGTACTCCTGTAATAAGGTTTACTTCAAAAAAAGTATTAATTTTTTGAAAAGTCGTGTTTGTCGGTACCGCGGAAAGTACCGCGGGAAATTTGAATGCGGTAGCGGTACTGCTGTACTTTCAGCGATCCTTTGCGGTACTGCATTATGCGGTACCAGTTTGGTAGTGCGGTAGTACCGCAGTACCGCAAAAAATACCGCAAGTGCCCAGCTTTGTTCCCTTGCATCTCATAACTAAAGTTTTCATTATTTTTACCAAAATGCATGACTGCATTTTTGAACATTGAATTCCATCTGCCATTTACTAGCCCAAGCAACTAATCTATCAAGATCCATTTGCAATTTAAGAATTTTCTATATTTGTAACTGGAACAACTACAGTGGGCCCTCATTGTTTGCGAGGCTCTCTGTTCTATGATTTTGCAAATTTGTGATGACCCATTTTACTACCGTTTTGGTAAATTCATGATTTTGTCACATGGTGTCTGCAATGCTGCCCATGCAGGTTGATGCAGGCTCACTTGTGCTGTTTCTTTCACTGAGTGAGGTTGTGTCATTTCGTGCTCTTCATTGCCAGTGTACTATATTTAGTGTTATTTAGTTGTTTATAAAATATT
This sequence comes from Bathynomus jamesi, assembly GCA_023014485.1. Taxonomy (NCBI): domain Eukaryota; kingdom Metazoa; phylum Arthropoda; class Malacostraca; order Isopoda; family Cirolanidae; genus Bathynomus; species Bathynomus jamesi. The sequence goes on along the minus strand of JAJOZX010000701.1, from coordinate 1,176,011 downwards.
ATTGCTTTATATTACATACAGTAAAAAGTTTTATTTACATAAAATATCATTGTTTATGTAATATTACAGTAACATTATTGGTTTTTATTAGTGTTTGATGTGACTCATTGTTTAATAGTACATATTGCTTTCATTAAAATAAAACTTTTTTGGCATTTTAAGGATATTTTACAATGCCATTCTTGAGCTTTTGGAACCAATTAGCCATTTTACATTGAAAATGGATCTCATTGTTCACGATTTCATAATTCATGACATTTTTCTCTGTCCTAATTAATCATGAACAATGAGGGCCCACTGTACTTTTGTATCATTCGCAAATTTAGAAATTTTACAACCTCCTATTTTCTCTAAATCATTTAAATATAAAATAAGTCTCAGCCTCAGAACTGTGTCTAGATTCTGGAATTTTACTGAGACTTTTGTGAATAAAAGCCTTGCTTAAAAATTTATAATGTCTGAAGACAGCATATATGAGTACAGTAAACCCTCAATTTAATGGACTTTGGAAACAACAGAAGCTGTCCGACATTCCCAATATCTGATCTATTGTGCATTTTGCGCTTCGGTCAACATGAACCATCATGAGCCTACTCTGTTGTTGACTGCATTCCATGATAGAGCATCATCTTTACCTCTTGAGTTTTGCTTTCAATTCAGTGTTTGTATTTGCTTTATTAGCATATAAAGTGAACAGAAGTTATCAACCATGCCCTCTAAAGTTAGTGGTATGAAAAGAAAGTGACTGAATTTCAGTGTTTCGCAAAAACTTGGAGTTAATAGTGAAGCTGGAATCTGGTGTGTCAGTTGTCTGTGTGTGTGAGAAGTATGATGTGGAAAAACAAACAGTGTCAGATATTCTTAAAAGCAAAGAAAAGCTCAAACAATTTTCATTAAAATTTAATGTTGATGATTCACCCAGTGGTTCGTCAATTGGTGCCAGGAAGCATATGAAAGTGGTGCAGAATAAAAATCTTGAGGAAGCTGTGTATAAGTGGTATGTGCTGCAACGCTCTAGTGGCATAAACATTCATGGCATTGAACTTCATTCTGCTGCAAATATGTTAGCAAAGCACATGAACATAAAGTTTCAGGCTAGTGATGGTTGGCTTTGGCATTTCTATAAATGCTATGAAATAGTTAATAAAAAGACATATGGTGAATCTTTAAGTGCACCAATGGAGGAGGAGATTGAGCCATTTAGAAAATTTGTGAATGACCTAATTAAGAAAGAAGAAATTATTTTATTGCAAGTTTATAATACTGACAAGACTGGTCTTTTTGGGCATTTGCTCCCAGAAAACATGCAGGCCTATAAACGTGAAAGCTCTACACCAGGCTGTAAGATAAGCAAGGAAAGGATCTCAGCCTTACTTTGTGCCAATGCTGATGAACTTCATCATTTGAAATTTGTTGGTAAATCCTGGTGACCACGTGTTTTAAAGGACATCATGAGAGAGCTTCTAGTGATCTATACAACTCAAAGAAAGTATGGTTTACCTTGGAAATCTTTAGCAACTGGTTCTTTAATCACTTCATTCTCAAGGTTTTTTATTTTTGTTTTAGTGTTTTTATTGCTGCTATTAGGTACAGCAAACAAGATCATCAATAAACATCTGGATTTAACAGACTGCCAGCATCAATGGACATCCCTTCCACCCTTATTAGTCTGTTAAATCAAGGGTTTACTGTATTTTAATTATTCTAATCATTTAATATTTAGAATAATTAAAACATTTAAATATTTTTATTATTTTTCATCCCCATCTTTCCTTCAACAGTTTTGGGCTGTGTAAAACTCCTTTCAAGGTGAAGCACAATTACTGTAGCTATAGGATTCACTCGAGTGAAGTGACTTCTTAGAGATAAGAAATTTTTTCCATTGTCAGGATCTTATTTAGTAGCAGTGTGGGTAGAAATTCTTTTAGTAATGGTATTAAAAATATTTAAATACTTTTTGGGGTACTGGCATCTGTTAAACCTGTGTTACTTAATGAATAGGCTGAAAAAAGCTGCACTCTTAAGAGGTTATGCAGATACTCCTGTTATCTGTAACTACCATACTCTCTCTAACTCCTCTTCCTCTGCTAGGGCCTAATGTTGTGGTTTGAAAGGACTTATCTTCTTTCCATGTTGCTTTTCATGTGATCTCTTCATAGAAATATTTCATCAGTTCATTTATGTCTTTTTGAGCAGTCTGCTGTCTGCTGTGCTCTAAACAGTGGTGGGCAAATTACTAAGATTTCATAATTGAGTAAAAGTAGAATTACTTGCTGAAAATAGTAATCAAGTTGAAGTAAAATTACTAGCTTAAATAAGTAATTAATTAAAAGTAAAAATTACTGATGTCTGAAAAGTAACAAAGTATAAAGTAGAAATTACTTCTCTGGATTAATCATATATTGCTTTTCAATGTCTATTTTTATTTACATAGCACAAATTTGCAGCAGGGACATATCCAGGACAAATCACCTAAAAATTAAAAAATTTGTCACCACTCCGACCCGGATTTTAATGAAAATCGACATATGGGGTTCTTCTCGGTGCTGATTTCACTGGTTCAAATAAAAAAGTTCTATGACCCATAGTTTTTGAGATATGGGGCCCCACTTTACCACCTAACTTTAATGGGCAATAACTCTCAAACATCTTACCGTAGACCTATAAAACTATACATTTTTAGAATCAGCATGGAGATCTATTAAATGATACCACATTCAAATGTGTAGAACAATAATGAACCCCCCCCCCCCCCCCCCTTTTATTTTTATTTTTGACCCCCACCCCCTCTAGACAGTGAAATCCAAAAAAAATTTCATTTATTAAACTTCTATTAATTGTTAAAAGATACAAACAATAAAAAACGTGGTATCAAATTGCAAGATATTTTAAAAATTATTGAAAAAATATGTACATTGACATTTGTACATTGTACATTGAAATTTTGACATTTTTATGCAGACTAAAATAGAGAACTACAAATGATATATTTACATCCTATGTATAACTCATATTCACACACTCTCTCTCTCAAATGTTTGTTAATTATGCTTATTTTTATTACAGATGTGCTTATTTTGAGTCAAATCATATCTTATTTTTGAGATTTACAATTGAGTATTTTTAGTAATGAAAACCATCAGCCAATCACTTTATGATCGATGTAAATGGAAACCAGGGCTGTGGAGTCAGCACATAAAAAACTGACTCCAACTCCGAAGGTATATTAATTCTAAATCTGCTATGATGATAATTACACAAGAGGCATTTCATCACTACCACGTGAATCATCAGGCTACTTTTTAAACCCATAACCTGCAAAGTTTGAGTCTAATGGTTGTAGTGATGCCATTATGGCTTTTTTATTTTTTATTTATGAAAAAAACAAAATTCATTGAGCATAAAACAAAAAAAATTTAATTTAAGACTGACAAAATAAAAATTTCATTAAATGCAATCAAAAATATAAAAGTATTCCTGCAAAATTTATTAAACTAAGGCCAAGGGTGAAAATCTAAAATTTACGAATAACTTGTTCTTAGGAACAGAATTGCTTCTGTCAGATCCTCTTTCATTGAAGCCCTTAAATCTGATTTAATTATTTTCAGTGCGGAAAACAGTCTCTCCACACTGACCTGAGTGGGTGGCATGGCTGTTACTATCATAGCTGTATAGATCTCTTAAAATCTCTCAATATGCGGGGATGACTTCTTGTATTGTCAGTTTAGATGAGCGATCATATTTTTCCACTTCTTTTAGGCCATCAAAAAAATCTTGCTTAAATTTCATTAGTTTAACATCAAAAGGTTACCTATGCACGTTTAAGCAGTGACGCTTTGCTTTTGAGCATTCAGTTTTATCTAAATATTTTTGAAAGTCTAATTCTTCATCACTTGAAGAGGATGAGAGGGACTTACTACTCATATCTTTATCCTGTGGTTCAGGATTTTCAGGTAATAGCCCTTTTATGCGAATTGCAACCTCGCAGAGGGCCTCTTTTTGCTTTAGCAATTTGTTCTTCAGTCAACAAAATTTGGTTCATTGGATCTATGTAGACAGCAGCTAATAAGATCTCATTTTCCAGTAGCAGACCCTCTCTTTTCTTCATTGAGGATATAATTCCATCAGCAATTAATCCTCCAGTTTGGGATAGATGAAATAATAAATTTTTCCATTCCCATAGGAATGTACCAGGAGTTAAATCCTTTGCTTGCAACTTTTTGGTGACAGTATAAGGATGAGCAAGCAGAGCTTCTAATTGTGTAACCTCCCTCCATTGAATTTCAGTTAGTGAAACATTGGGATTATCAATGTCTTCTAGGAAGGGTTTTAGATCAAGCAAATGCTTAATCATCATATATGTGCTCCCCCAGCATGTTGCTTGGTCCAAAATAGCTCCCTTTCCTGCACGTCTCTGGATAATAGCATCAATTTTAGAGGTCCTGGCTGCAGTGGCTACTTGCCTATCAGAGTAGCTGCATGGCGATCTTTCAATCCATCTCTTATTGCTAGCTGCAATGTATGTACGACACAATGCATATGTTGGATTAGAAAGAGCTTAGATGCTTCTTCAACAATATCATCTAAAATTTCATCACTCTGTTCTGTTTGTGCTGTTTGAGAATCAGTTTCAGGAATGTCATCTACATTAGCCACTTTTTCTTCATCAACTTTATTCAGCTTTTCTATCGTGCTTAGCATATTTGAAGCATTATCTGTGACAATACATAGAATCTGCTCTTTCTTAATTACAAAGTCTTGTAAAACTTCCCCCACTAACTTCTGAAGATAGTCGCTGTCATGATGCGCCTCGGTGTCCTTTACTCCCAACGTCTGAGTTACCATTTTATTGTTTTCATCAACAAATCTAGCATTGATGGCAAAATAGTTAACTCTCTGACGCATGGCTGCATCCATTTTAATAAACATGAAGCGTCCCTTAAGAGTTCTTCGAAATTCTTCCTTTTTATTTGTGGCTTCTTCAACTATAATTTTTCTGATACTTTGTCTTTCCAGAGAAACTCCAAGTTTCTTGGCCATTTCTCCATTTAGGCCTAGAAAGGCTGGTTGTGAAAATAAAGATAAGGCTATACCATTTCTTACCACCAGTTCGGTGATGTGCTTCTTGAACTTTTCTGTGGTCATTGTTACGGTAACTTTGTCTGTAGTAAAGAATCTTGTAAGTGGTGCTTGTTGTTCAGTAGATTTCTGATCTTTTGTTAACTTTGAAGTAGTTGGCAGGTTTTTATTACTATCTTTCTCAATGACAACTTCTAAAATTTTGGGATGGAAACGCTGCAAATGTCTCTTCAAATTTGATGCTCTGGTTGGTGCATTTTTATCAGAGCCAGTAAAACCACTGATTTTTGCTTCACATAATTTTTCACCACCATCATCATCATCATCATCTATCATCTATCATACACTGACACACGAAATGTTTCCCATTTGTGGTTATTGTAAAATATTCAAAAACTGCAGACTTTGTTGGAAGTGTCTTTGCCATTGTGAAAGGGGTTTTAGACTTGAAAGTTAAAAACTTATGAAATTTAGAAAGAACTCTAAATTAAATACCATAAGCATTAAAAATAAAAAATATTATCTGAAAAGAAAAAATGAATTAATGGCATTAGTGTCTGAAATGGAAAACATTGTGTTTATTATTTAAGTGGTTTATCCACCATAGCTGCCAGTGATATCACACACAAAAACATATTTTATTAAAATTTATATTGAGGTCAGAGTTGATACATTTTTACTGACTCTGACTCCGACTCCAGCAGCACCAAAATTGCTTCTGACTCCGACTCCACAGCTCTGATGGAAACTACAAAGGAATACTGTACTATGTAGGAACTGTAGAAAATTATTGACCCAGAGACCAGAATTGCTATCATCATCACAAAGTGAAGAGTCTGATCACAATCAGTCTTCTGAGAATGTTATTTCAGAAAGCAATGAATATATATCAAGTAATGCCAAAGAAGAGGTTTCTCAAGTTCTAGAAAGTCTTGCTGTGACTCCAGTGAAGAAGCGTAAGTATTTAATGATAGGGTATTTTTTGTATTTATAATGCCTTTACTTTCAAGACAGTTTTTCAGCAGTTGCTGAAAAACTTAATGAAATTAATATGTTGACATTAAATTTATTAAACTTATGAAATTAATATGTTGACATATTATTATTGTCCATATATATCAAATGGAGTCAAATATTTATTAATTAAAAAATTTCAGATGGGTTGGGTTCCTCAAAAAAAGAAGCAAAAGCTATTCAAACAATAGCAAAAGCATGTCATTCTTTAAAATGAAAGCTAGAAACAAGTTTAGAAATTGAGATCCCAAGCCCATCAAAAGCTACAAAGTTGGATCATGAAACTCAAAGGTATGAATTTTAAAATGATACGCTATTATTAAGTAGGAATATACCTAAACTAAAACTGAAGCATAAAAACAAAATGTACCATATTTTTTGGTGTATAAGATGCACCCCAATTTTCAAGGCCTTTTTTCAGGAAAAAAATTATGACCAACTGCCTAGTTGTCAGAAAATGTCCGTAATATTCTACCAGTAAGGCTGACTTTTGTTAAAGCCCTCCATTAAAAGTATGGTGATACATTTTCTTTCACCCATACTCATTATAAGAAAATAGTATTAAGTATATGGGAGACTATACTATATGTTATGAAACAAAAGTAAATCATTATGCAATACGTACTGTTTTTCTTGTTATCAGTGGGTTGGGAAGAGCAGAAACTTAGTGTAAAATTGACCAAACCAATACACAGTCAGGAGGGACTAAGAGATGAATTTTTGTAAAAATCCATCAGTTCTTCTAGCCCAGCACTGTCCAACTGGCGGCCTGCGGAATGAAATTTTGCCAAATTTCATTTCTAAATTTTCTTCCCTATTTTGTCATTTCTAGTAGGTAGAACAACATTCAGCGGGTTCCTAAGTTGTATTAACCAATGGTGTATGATTATAGGCCTACAATTTTACTTTAATAAGTGTAATTGTGGCCCACCATCTAACTCTTGTAAACATCTTGGCCCACGGCTTTATAGAAGTTGCACAGCACTGTTCTAGCCCATATAAAGGTAATATTGTGACCTTCGGTGTATAGGATGCAGGGTGATTTTGAGACCCCTTTTTTTGGAAAAAAAGTGCATCTTATACACCGAAAAATATGGTAGGTATTCTCACCTTTGATAGTAGAAACTAGAAGCACAACTCCCTAAAGATTGGAGATCAATGGGCCCATTAAATCATTTGGAATTCATTTGGTCACAAAATAATTTTTGGTTTAATTTGACTCTATCTTAAAGAATGCTCATTTTGTTACACTTGAAATCAATATTATAATCCAAAAATTTAATATGCACATGTAATGTTTTGTTTATAGCTATTATACATTCATGAATTTGTTTCAGGTCAATGATTCATCTCATGAATGAACTGGTTGAAGCTTTCCATTCTACTGACAGTTATGAGAGGAAACTCAAAATATTGACATTATCTCCATTTACCATATCAAAAACTATAAATCTATTTCAGACAACTGAATATTTAGTTAAGAAAAGCAGAAATATAAAACAAAGACTTAGGTTCAATTTCAGAAATAATTCCATGTCAAAAGGAAAAGTAATAATTAAGGGTACTAAAGATTCTGTTCAGAAATTTTTCAAATCGAATGAAATTAGTCATTTGTGCCCAGGTACAAAAGACTGCCTGAGTATCAGAAATGAAAGTGGGTATAAAGAATCTATGCAGAAAAGACTGGTGTTAATGAATCTGAAAGAAGCTTTTCATCTAAAAATAATCCAGATAGTCCCCAAATTGGCTTCTCTACTTTTGCCAGCCTTCGCCCCAGACAGTGTTTTAGCTGGAGCTGCTGGTACCCATTCTGTGTGTGTATGTACATACCACCAGAATGCCACAATACAATTCTCAGCTTTGGGTGTCAAAGGGTTGGAATACAAAACTCTTATGGAGAAAGCAGTGTGTGATGTCAACAGCAGCAATTGCATGATACAAATATGTAATCTCTGTCTAAAAGAACAAGGTATTAAGAATTTTTTGCTAACTTTTCAAAGTGTTAATGATTCTGAATGTGAGGAAATAAAATATAAACAATGGGTTACTACAGATCGATGCAATATGGTTGAAAAAACAGAATCTGTAGATGATTTTATAAATTCATTAAGCACAAAAATTGTCAAATTGACGTGTCATCACTTTATAGCAAAGAATCAGAGTGCATTTCTAAAAAACTTGAAGAATAATTTAAATAGCCATACAGCTGTAGTTCTTGGTGACTTTTCAGAAAACTTCTCATTTGTAATACAGGATGTAGCCCAAGGTTTTTACTGGGAAAATACCCAGTGCACAGTGCATCCCTTTGTGTTATATTATAAGGAACCAGAAAGTAATGAAACAAAACATTCAAGTTATTGTTTTTTATCTCCAAATACAAAACATAACACTACAATGGTTTACACTTTTTTAAATATACTCATACCTATTATTAGAAAATCCCACCTTCATATCAAAAAATTACATTATTTTACTGATGGATGTGCAGGACAACATAAAAATCATTTCAACTTTGTTAACACTTGTAAACATGAAGAAGATTTTGGGCTGGAATGTGAGTGGCATTTCTTTGCCACAAGCCATGGTAAGAGCGCTTGTGATGGGATTGGGGGTACAGTGAAAAGATCTGTAGCCAGAGCGAGTATGCAGAGAACATTCGCAAATCGAATATTAACACCAGAAGACCTGTTTGAATTTTGTTCAAACAATATAAGTAACAGCATAAATTTTTTTTTAATAAATTCTGAAGAAATTGAAGCTATGGGAAAATTTTTAAGTGACAGATATGAAAAAAGTATGTGGCTAACAGGAACACAAAAATTCCACAGATTTGTACCTATTAATACAAATAACATAAAAACATTTGAATTATCTTCTGATGAAGTTGGTGAGGTGAGGATTATAAGCAAAGCTTTTCTGGGTGAAGATAATGTTGAAGTTAATCCGAAAATAGGAGAGTACATAGTTTGTACTTAACAATGATCAGAAATGGTTGCGATTTGTACATTCCTATAATGAGGAATTTGCTGACTTTGAGGTTAGCTTTTTGCACCCATCAGGATATAGTGTTTACTATTACTTTCCACAAATTAGAGATACATGCCACATATCAAGAGATAAAATTTTAGGTTTATTAAGCACACCAACTTTAAAGCCAGGAACAATGCGTATTCAATATGTTTTCCCAGAAAATGAGTTGAAAAAACTCATATAATTATGAATCAACTTGATGTAATGTGTGTGTTCAATTTGTATTTTTGCTGTTTATTTTCATCCATGTGAATATATCATTTGTAGTTCTCTATTTTAGTCTGCAGGCGTAAAAATTTCAAAATTTCACAATGTACATATTTTTCAATAATTTTTAAAATATCTTGCAACTTGATACCCACATTTTTTATTGTTTGTATCTTTTAACAATTAATGGAAGTTTAATAAATGAAATTTTTTTTTTTTTTATTTCACTGCCTTGGGGGGGGGGGGGGGGGGGGGGGAAAAAGAAAATTGAAAAGGGGGGGGGGGGGGGGGGGGTCATTATTGTTCTACACATTTGAATGTGGTATCATTTAATAGATCTCTTCATGCTGATTCTAAAAATGTATAGTTTTATAGGTCTACGGTAAGATGTTTGGGAGTTATTGCCCATTAAATTTAGATGGTAAAGTGGGGGCCCGTATCTCATAAACTATGGGTCATAGAACTTTTGTAGTTTGACCAGTGAAATCAGTACCCAGAAGAACCCTATATGTCAATTTTCATCAAAATCTGAGTCAGTGGTGACATGCATTGGGTGATCTCTCCTGCGATGCCCCCCTCAGAAATATTTTCCATAAAAAGACTTAGAAAATTAGTATGGTAAGTTTGGAAAGGCACTTCTCATTTATAGGTCTATTTTAATGACTAATGGTTTGTTTATAACATATTAGCCTTTAACTGTATGTTAGCTACATCCAGAAAACTGAAAAATTATGAAACTGGTACCATACATTATCCAAACTTAATTTTGTCCTCGACCAAATAAATTTGGAGGATCCATACTGACTGGACCATAATTTTCGAACCACTCAACAAAAATGAATGAAACTTCTCACACATGTGAATGATCACAAGATGATGGGTCTTGAGTAAGAATCATGTTCTTGCATGAAAGTTCAAGGTCACAAATAGAGGTCAGATGGAGGTTCATACCATAACTTTTGAACCACTCAACATAAATTAATGAAACTTCCCATACACATGTTACACACACACACACATATAGATCATCACAAAATGCTGTATTCCAAGCAAAAATTAGGTCATTCCACCAAAGGTCAAGGTCACGAATGGTCTGTACTATAGCCTTGAAAGTTGAACCAATCAACATAAATGAATAACACTTCATATATATATATATATATATATATATATATATATATATATATAAAATCATAAGATAATGTGTTTTGAGCAAGATGACTTGGGTCACTGCATCAAAGGTCAAGGTCATAAATAGGTCAAAGGGTAGATGGAGGTCTGTGCCATAACTTTGAAATCACACAACATAAATTTATGGAATATTACAAGACCATGTTTTCAGCAAGACTCGGGTTCCTGCATTAAGAGTGAAGGACACAGATAGAGGTCAAAGGTCAGATGGTGGTCCATGCCATAACTATTGATGGCACTTCACATACACATGGTTCATCATAAGATAATGTGTTTTGAACAAGAGTTAGGGCCTTGCATCAAAGGTCAAATGAAGGTCCATGGCATACCTTTTGAACCACTCTACATAAATTGATGAAACCTCACACATATATGGATCATTACAAGATGATGTGATTTTAGTAAGACTTAAGTCTCTGTATTAAAGGTCAAGGTCACAAATGGAGGTCAGAGGTCAAATGAAGGTCCATGCCATAATTTTTTAACTACTAATTGTAAATGGATGAAGCTTCACACAGACAAGGATGATCATAAGATGTCGAGCAAAAATCAGGCTCTTGCACCAAAGCTCAAGATCACAAATATAGGAGGGGACATTGATGTCATTACAACATAGTTCTTGTTGGTTTTAATTTACTCCTAGGTATAATAGAGCTTATTTCATATTGATCTTCAGTTTAGTCCTTTACCAAAACAAATTAGTCTTGGCCTATAGTAGCTTAGGTGTCCATCTTTACAGCAAAAATAAGATAAATTTATCCCAAAATTTTCTAGTAATAGTACTGGTCTTAAAGATTTTTTTATTTTTAACTAGATGACTCTAATCATCCTGTAGCTATTTCATTTAGGATGTAGGACCTACCAAAAGTCAGATTTCCCCTCTTGTAGCAAGAGGCTAAAATTCTAATTGTATTTTAACTTTTAGGTTCATATAAATAGTAAATTGTAATATGAAATTTATTGTACATACACATAAACCACCTGTTGTGTATTTTTTGTTACCCCTAACTTTTTTCTTCCAGAAAGAGTGCTAGAGCAGTACCAGTTAGCAGTAACTTTATTAAACGAGAACATCTTGACAGAACCCATCAGTAATCATGTGTCCATAAGCGATAATATAAAAAGATGGCTGGTTCATGAAAATAGGCTTCAAGATGCTACAAGATTCTCCTCTTTACTAAGCAAGTTACAACGTAGTGTAGGTGTCTAAATTTAGTTTACTGATCTCGCAGCTAAACAGTACTACTTAAAAATCATTCTCATTAGAGCCTAATTAACCTTTGTAGACTACCTTTGAGATAATGAAGAAACTGACATGGCACTCATCTTATATAAATAGATAACCTGTGAGATTTAAAAGTTTATATATGTTTTCTTGGGTTTTGCATAGTTTATTACCTAAGGATCTGGTTTCACCAGTTATAGGCAGAAATATGAGGTGGTAGTTTTATAAGCTAGATCAAACTATAGGATTATACTATTAAAATCTAGGTAATTAACAATACTCTCACTTTAGACACTAATTTTGTTGAAAAGCAAAAGCAGATACAATGGTTATATAATTAGATACTAGATTTTTCGTGGCCAAATATCTTCCTGTAATTTAATTCAAATTTTAGTAGGCCCTAAGGAAAAACTGGCAAGTTGCCCAAGCTTTTAAAATTACTGGCAGTCATCACCACTCATTCAATATTTCACCACTCATTCAATATTTCAATCATTTGAAAAATATTTCACTGGTGGAAAGTTATTTTTATTAAAGGTTTGATTTGAATAAAAATTTTATTTATTGAGTGGGATATAGCCATTAGTTAAGAATTTGTAAAATAGTGATATTTATTATTTTGTTAGTGTCATTTTTTATAATCACCAATGCATTGTCACTTGTTTTCTAAACCTTTGAAATTTTTTTTATGGACAAGACATAATTTTCAAATAAATAACACATTTGATAATGGTAGGGCCTATGACAGTTAAATAATATTTATAATAAATGTAGTTTATCATTTAATATAAAATATGCAAGCAGGGTAAAAGAAATTAAAAGAAGTCACATTATGATTAATCTTTTTGATGATGAATACATACAGTACTATTTATAAATTTAATTATAATGAAATATATCATGCCAAATGCATGGCATCTTTTTGTGGGGATAAGAACAACTGGCTGAAAATATTTGAAAAATGAACTATTTATGTTTGAATAACTAGATAATTATTTATAAAGTAAATGCAATTTTGCGAGTTTTGTTACAGTAATTTAATTTGACCCTTAAGCTTTAGGCTTTACTGGGGTCTTAATTAAGGATAAAATGGGTAGTAATTATTATTAATTATTATTATTTTTATTAATATCTATAAATCATGAATAAGAATTAATTTCATGAACACAAATGAAGTAGTTGAAAATTAGACAATGAATTTAAATCATTGTGAAGTCATTCATTAAGTTATTGTGAAGATATTTTTTTTCATTTACATTTATAAATTTGTGTAAAATAAATATAGTTTTTGTTCTGCTACAGTAATACAATATTACAATTTTTGCTACATTACAATAATATGAATAATACTGCCAGTTGGATTATTTGTTTTATATAATTTAACTCTTAATATATGATGATAAGTCTCATTCAAATTATGATTAATATATAAACAAACTAATATTGAAAATACAGTACTTGGTTATATATTAATCTTAAGTTATTAATTATTTATTATACATATGAAACAAATACAAAGTCATTCTTGAAGATATGATACCAATACAGTACAAAGAATTCATTGTTAGACATGATAAATGAAGAAGTATCCCCAAGCATATAAAAATTGAATTATCATCAAAATATGAAATAGCTTTCTCCGAGATTATTCTAAGTCCTAAACCAGTTGCTAATCTGTTCATCCCTAACATTATTGCATATAAGCCTCATAGCCTAAAGTAGTATGCTGTACTACTGTATTTCTGAAAAATCATTTGAGTTCAGTTTTGCACTGTTACAGTATGTTGTGATATTATATGTTACCATTTATGAAAATTAGAAAACTGAAATTGCAAACATTACACTTGAAAAAGCGGAAGGTTATTTATTGTATATAAAATTGTTTACAAAGTTACACTGGACAACGTACATTGAAAGTTTTCCATAACCTGTCATAGTCAGATATAGATTGCTGCATAAATTATAAATTTTCAGAATGTGCTTCGAAATAAGGCAGCCATACTGTATTTATTTATGTATTTACGCCAACAAAACTCTCCAAGTTCTTCTAGATCTGAAAGTGAAGCTTCTGCAGTACTGCCTGTAAGTACCAGAAGCATAAGTATATATTAAGGATAAATTTGACCTATCAAATAGATTACTACGAGAGCAATTTTATCTTTTTCAGTAAATCAAAGTAAACTTAAATGCTTAAACAGTACAGTAATTTATATGTATTGGCAAGCTAGAGACTAGTACCACTAGATTAAGCTCTATTTAGTCTGTTGTTTATTTACCATTCAGCTTGAAGCTACTGGTGCTTTTACAAATGGACATGGGCCCTTTCGCACTCCTTCCCTTCATAGTTCAACCTCTAGGGGAAGTAGTGAGAGCTTTCCCTCCAATAGTAGTGTTGGAGGTAACACTCACGATGTAGAAACAGTACGAGGTGGAGCAGCTGAAAGGAGAGAAAGGGATGTTGGATGTGGGAGAGTAGCAAGATTAGCTGCTATGTATAGAGGTAAGTGTGAATTTGAACTGCCTGTGGTGAGGTTCCTCTTCATCTGCTTAAATACAAAGTTTTTAAAATTGTAACATCTAACCCAAATATTGTTAAATATAAGAGGAGCAAAACTTTTTTTTTTTTTTTTAACATTTATCTGCAAACAAATTACAGTTAGCTATAGCTTAAGATTTGTTTACTTTTTTTTAGGCTTAGCATGGTGTGAAGTGTGAAAATTGGGTTAAAGCTCAGTAGGCTTTGTTTTGCTTATTGATTTAAATTTTATTACAGTAACTAACCAAAGTATTAAGTTAATTGTAGGCTACCAGGCATAATTACTTGGGCTAAACCTTTCCTTCAAAATTTTATTCTTTACTATGAAAATTACCTTCTCAGTACCAGTAAGTTTAATAGATTTAAAGTTTATTACAATATCAAAGTTCTATTTAATTAAAATCATTGAATCATGCAATTACAATAAGGTCCTACCTACTTTAGAGCTTCAACTAGTACAATTGTTAATCTTGCATCAGTTAGATTTAATATTAGTTTGTCTTCTCAGGTAGTAGTAGTAGTAATAGTAGTTTAAAAGTACATTACTACCTGTGAGAGAACAAAAACAATTAGGTAAGATTGAATTGATTTGAAGGGGACAAACTAGCTTTTTTAAAGAGAGCCTTTAAAGTTGGCAAGATACTGTTCATCATATAACCTATGACAAATGTTTCATATCTTCTCTGTTTACTAATTATTAAATATATAACTTTATAGGTCATTGATTCTTAATGGGCTAAATGTTCTCTCCAGAACCTTAGTCTTCAGTTACCAAATAAGCCTTAACTGTAGATTTTAGTGTAGCCCAATGGCCATTATCATATGGGGTTTTCACCTCTGGGAAATAGGTGGGTAGGGTCATACTGTATATATATCTACCAAAGGAAAGGAACATATAGAAAGTACATTTTTTTATTGTGAACACTAATTGGTAATTTTTGTTTTTAAAGTTTAAGTTTACTCGCTATTCCAAAACAGCTTCTAGGAGGTTAGGTGTGTGTACCACCTCCATGGTTTCTTCACCCCCGCTCAGTTTCTGTCTTTGTACAGGGGTCTTGTTTGCCCCTGTATGAAGTATGCTTCGCGTGTATGGGGGTGGCTCAACCCACACAGTCGTACTTGACCAGGTGGAATCAAAGGCTTTTTGTCTCCTCAATTACCCCACCTCTTACTCTCACTGTCTTTAATCTCTCTTTCTTTACTGCACTGTTGCTTCACTCTCTCTTTACTATTGCTATTATAACGGACATTGCTCTTCCGAACTCTCTAACTGCGCGCCTCCTCCTTTAAGGGGAGCGCATAGCACCAGACTTTTAACACATTCTCATTCCTTTTCTGTCCAACTCTACACGAGGGTTAATCAGTATTTTCAATCCTTCATCTACTTAACCAGTCAACTCTGGAACAATCTTTCTTCTTCAGTCCATCTTTCCCTCTGTCTATGACCTCCAATCTTCAAACGCAGAGTGTCTAGGCATCTCAAAAATCCCAGACTTTCATTTTGGCTTTCTTCTTCTATAGGGGGGAAGGTCACTTTAGCGGGCATTGCCCTTGACCCCTCCTTCCTGCATAAAAAAATTAGAATGTCATACAGTATTTACAGTCCCACCCTAATGTGGGATGTACTGATTAATTGGTATTAATATATCAGCTGATAATTGTAGTGAACGGGTTTTTATTATTTCTTTTTCTTCTTTATTTACTTATGCTTCTTCCTACTTTACTATATCTCTATTGCTCTTTATTTCATTTAACTGTTTCTTCGTATAGTTTCCGGTAGCCACGCCGAGTTCTGACTCTAAAAGACTGTTACAAAACGAAGGGGGGGGAGGTTAATTAATACTCCTTATTTAACACTTATTACGTTTTATTAATTTCGAAAGTGGTTTAGTTAATTAGGGGATATGCGAGTATGAAATCTTACTAAATATATTTCGGTCGGAGAGGGCGCAAAACAATTTAATTTTAAGATCACATGGCTCTAAATCTTACGCGTAATCTTACTAAATATATTTCGGTCGGAGAGGGCGCAAAACAATTTAACTTTAAGATCACATGGCTCTAAATCTTACACGTATCGCGTCTACCTCAAGACTGAAAACCGTTATAGGGTAGCCCACTCTCCGGGCCTATTTAGGATTACCAACCCTACCCATTTTAAACAGTTCAAATCTAACAACCATGCTTTATCGTAATCATCACAATTTTTAGTAAATTTATATTAAACATTATCTTATTTAATTAAACAAATTAATATTCTTAACTAAGCATTACTACATAATTGATATATTGAAATTTTATATTAAATTTTTAGTATATTACTGAAATGCTTCAAACTAGCTAATTCAACCCATTTTTAATAAAAATTACTGTGCAATCATTATACAAGATTGTGTTCAGGTTTTATATATATATATGTGTGTGTGTGTGTGTGTGTGAAATGCATTGTCGCGACAAAGTATGATGAAGGAAACCACTCTTCAGAAAGATGGAAATTTTTATTTCTTAACACCAATACAGTTTCTGCTCCTCACGAGCCCTTGTCGAGAATTTTGCAACATTACCCTCCAAAAATCCCTAGACAACGCAAATACATCCATCGGATCAAAGCTGGGTCAGAGGATAAGGGTGGATCTAGGCATTTCAGTAAGGGGGGGGGGGGGGGTTCCAAAGAAAAAAAAGGCATGATACTAAAAAAATTTTCTTAAAACAAACTACCAATGAGCAAGTGTAAAATCAATTGTATTGGTTTATTAGATCAGTCTCATTCAAATATGATACGAAATAAAAATCTAATTTGGGTACAACAGTTATCATAGAAAATTTTTCAATTACGGATGTCTTGCCAATTAAAAGAACTATCCAGTCCCATAGCCAGGATTTCCCAAGGGGGAGGGGGGGGTCGAAATTTTAGAAAGGCAGACCTTTTGGTGCGATGATCTAGTCACTGCAGAGGGGGTTTAGAGTAGTTTGTGAAGTTTAAAAAAAATGCCAAAAAATGCGAGTTTTTATTTACTGAATGATGTTATATATTATAATATCACATCATAAGTTATAACTGTGGTTACAAAAGTGAACCTTTCCTGTCAAGGGAAGGTCGTTCGACCCCCGACCCCCACTGGCTTTGGGCCTGCTATCAGAATAAGATGAAGATAAAAATAGTGATATGGCTGCACCAGTACTAAGGGCACCTATGAAAACCATTACAAGTACAAATTTGGAAATACAATGTACGTATATGGATAAAGACTCAAAATAGAATTTGAATAAAATAAAATAAACATGATCTATTTACAAAAACAAAATTTGTTTTCAGAGGCATACACATCATTCAAATAGGGCACTTGCAAGAAATTGAGGGGGGTCCGGACGTCGCTGTATCACGTCATGTTAAATTTTGTTTAGTTTAATATAACCATTTTTTTCATTGAATATTGAAATATTGTATAATGAAACAAGAATAAGTGAACTTTTCCGAACAAAAAACTATATACACTTGGACAGTATCAGCCAAGTAATTGGTATCAGTAAAATTTCTATATTGGTACATCCCAAGCCTTTGCATAATAGTCTAAGATCCATCTGTAATGAAGCACAATTTTTTGTGCAATGAAAGTAGCAGTTAGGGCTACATTAAAAGAAAATTAGTCATTTGCTGAGAAAGTGATCTCAGACCTTTACGCAGTATATGCATTATAGATAACCACATATCATATCTTTTCAATATGTTCACTTTGTTTGTGATAAACTTTAAATATGCTGTGCTACAAAATTTTACAAGTTTACATTTGTTGCATAAGTGTGTTATTAGAAACTTGACACACTCGTTTCAGATCAATAGTATTAAGCTTTTACAGGAAGTCTTTTCTTGAGTGTTTTGCATGTTTTTCTTTTTTCCTCTTAATGTTTTAGCTGATGGTGCAAAAATAACAGTTGAAGGAAAACCTACAACCAATCTTAATTCTAAGGCAGTTGTCACTAAACCAGCCCATCAGCCACTCACAAAACCAAGTACAAAAAAGGAATGGATCTGTGAGTTGTCACTAATCTGTTTGATTTATGTAGAACTAATGTTCTTAGATATTGATTGTTGTACTTTCCCTGCTTGTTGTATTTTCCGTGCAAGTTACAGCAGAGATTGGGTTGGGGTCTCATCTCTGTAAGACATCAACTTGACCAAGCACACTTGACACGCTTTATCTTAAGAGTAATTGTAGTCAACACAAGATGAAGTATTTCAGTAAATTTATTTCTGTTTTACCTGCCTCCCCAAGACCACACATGTTCATAAAGGAAAGCCTCATCAAAAGGCCTCTTTCATTGTAGTTGGGTAAACATTTGGTTACTGTATAATTGATTATCTCCTCTGCAGTAATGAATAGCCTATCATTTCACTTAGGTCTTAGGAGCACAATATGGGTGGTGGTAGATAATCTTTCCTACCTCCTACAAGAATACCTGGATGCGTGATAACTACGATGGGCAGTTATCACTGAGTTTTATCCTGTGTGATATGCACAAAGCTGAATGTTGTACAGCAGATTGATCCTTAGACAAACCTGGTGATTTGAACATAAACAGTGTGCCCCCTCCAATTCATTATGATTTATGAGGGGGGAATTTTCTGAAGATGGATAGACAGACTATATTGTATACTATATAGTGAAAATTAAATAATTTTTAGTTACAAAGACCTCATTATATTAGTAAATTCAGCCTTACAGACAGTTTCATGGACAACCTTATCCCAGTAAAATCCAGAATGGTCTCCTGGTAGTTATTCTGAATAAAATTTGTTTGGATGTTGGTCTTGTGTAAAGTAAGTGTTCCCCCAATAAAATGCATGACTATGATGAGTCGGTTTTCTCCCAAATTCAGCTTGTTTTTGTTCACTTGGGTATTTGGAAAATACTGAAGATTTTATACATTTAGTTTCCATTCATCTTTATTCTCGAGAGTTTGGTGAGCATGTCACATATAAATTGATCAGGTTTTATTTGGTCACCTCACATCAAAAACTTTAAGTCCCGCCTGCTAAGAGCTAAAGATCTTGAGCTCTCTCCCTTTCTCTCTCAATATTAGGAACATTTGAGTAGCTAAAACCGAAATGTTTGAAGTAAAACAATGGATCATTCATTGCCTGTTGTTGCAGCTCAGACTGATGTAACAGAAGATGTTCTTATTAGGGAAATTCTTTTTGCCTTTCAAGGAATTGAAGGAAAGATTATCAAGATGGATATTGCTAAGGATTGCTTCAAAATAGACCCTAAGGTAGGATCACTTAATGCATCTTTCATGTACTACACAGCCAACCATTTTACCCTGGATCTGTTTAATGAGACAAAAGGGAAATATTTTTTAAAAATAACAAGTTTAGCTGGGAACTCTACCATCGATGTAAGTCATGAAGGTTTAATAAATATCTTGCGTGTGTTTAATTCAGGGGATTAGCATTGAATTAGAAATAATCAAAGTGATTGCAGTGATTGTCTTGTAAGCACTCTTACACTAGAGCATTTTGTTGCTCTATTATTATTATTATTATTATTATACAGTGTGTTGTGTAACGAAAATTTATAATCGTATCCCCATATTGCATTTTTGATATGGCTAAGAACTTTTGTTAAGCCCTCTATATCCATCCGGTTTATTCACTACATAGCTCAGTTTGTAGTAAAATACACTTGTATAGATCTCACTCACTTTAATTCATATTTTCATCATTAGCTTAATTATTTGTTTTTGGATAGCAGTCAGGTCACTTTTTTATTATTGGATATTCACACATTTCCTAATCAATGCAAAACATGTTTTTGGTTTTCATGACTTGCGGCGTTTGGGGTTTGAAATGTTTGATATCAAATGCTAGTTTTGCCCTGTGTATAGCACTTTCATTTTATTGCATTTTCACTAAATTCGTGAAACTTAATATAGTAAAAGTGAACAGAGACAAAACACCTGAAAAAAGAATTTTTATCGAATATTTTATGGAAATGGTTTAAGAGAGAGAGAGATGGAAAAATTGCATTATGTCATGCCTAAACCTGATGTTCATTTACTCTCTCCCTCCCCACCGTTAGGTACGGTTGTCTATAGGTCAAAGAGACCTGGTAATGAAATTGATAGAGATTGGTTGGTTGTATAATAAAGTGAAGAGATTCTGCGAAACTCACGGTCGCAATTTAGGAGGAGGAAGCGTGAGGCAAAGTACTCAAAACAATAGCTCCCTTCAACAGATCAACAGTGCAGGACTCGTGAATCAGTCTTTAGTTCTGGCGATTAAAGAAGAACTCAATGAGTACTGTCGACTCATTGCAATTCTAGAATCGCAGGTAAATCGTATTAGGCTTGTTTATTAAGGGAATGTTGAATTTCATTTCACATAGTTTGATTGAAGTAGAAAAAATGTGAGCCTTGAATAGTGTCAAATAGATTTAATGAAACTGAAAATGGATACAGACTATTCATTAATCCTTTCCCTTTGCTCGCAGATACATGAAACAGGCGGCAACGAAAGCCCTTATGGAGAGAGCACGGCTGGTCAGACTCTCAGGAGGTTGCTTTTATGGACTTTGGAACCGAGGTGTAGACTACGCATTCTGGCTCTTATTGGTCATTCAGTGAAAAATGTCAAGGGCGGGGCTTCGGCTTCAGCCATATACCAAGTATATTATACTTTTTTCGTACACTGTATGATATTTTATATTATTTTAAGTTTTATTATTATATGATATCTGGCACCTTCAGAATAAATTTAGTGAAAATTTGCCCAAAATTAACTGTTTTGGTAATTTCCTTTTAGCATAACCTCTGTTTAACCCTCGTCAGGAACCTTCAATTTACTTACGTTGTTGAAACCATGGAGTCTAAAATCTTACGAAATGGTGCTGTAAAAAGTGGGTAATGAAACAATCACATGATTGAAACACTATATTTGATATTTAAGAACTTTAATGAATATCATCTGTTTTGACCCATGGTTCCTGATGAGGGTTAAGTGGTTATAGCTCTGTATTATTTGTATTACCTCTTAACTTTATTTTAGGATTTTATTTGGTCTTTCATTATCCGTCAATGCGTCATTTATGACTGTCCTTGATTTTTGCACTTTCTTCCTTCACTTATATCACAGCACTTGCATCACGGCGACGAATCACATGTGCAGGTCGTACGTTACGCCCTTTCGCAAGCGTGCCGACCCCTCTTCGTGATGCTGACGGAGTGGCTTCTGGACGGGAATTTACAAGATCCTCACCACGAGTTTTTCATAGCGGCTGATCCTACCATTCCCAATGAAAGGTTGTGGCACGATAAATACGATATCAGGTAGCTACTACTTTTACATCTCTAGTGGATGGGACCTAATTTTTCGTGTAGAGTAGATATTTTTGGCTGTTACAATAAATATAAACAATCATTTAACTAGTACTCATGTATCAGTTAGAAACTAAAGGTGTATTAGTTGAATGAAAACACTGTTTACCTAGAAAAGGATCTGCCATTCCAGCCCCATTATGTTATTAACCTCCACTAGGATGTTACATTATTCCTGATCATTCATTTCAGATGGAGTATGCTACCGTCCTTCATCAATCATAAACAAGCTCAGAAAATCCTTGCGACTGGGAAGTCTCTGAATTTTCTTCGCAACATTTGTAACTTCAAATCCCCAGTCGGAGGCAGAGACTCGATCAAAGCCGCTCTCCAGAAGACAACAGGTTGTTACGAAGCAGCATTTAAGCTACCAAGTTTCTTATATTACGAGGGAAAGAACATTTTAAAACTTACTCATTTTCTTCACATTAAACTAGAGTATTTTTCAGCATTATACTTCCAGTATCGGTATGGCAAATAACTGCTAAGATAATGTTTACTGTATCCGGCATTAGGATAAAAAGTTAGTAGTTTTAGAGTACCAAGGAGACAGTATCTATTAAGATATTATACTGTTAGTTTAGTAAAATTGCCGTGAACAGTTCTCGGTAATTTTTTAATTCGGTTGAATTTAATAGTCTGAAATATATAAATAACTTCAGTATGTCACAACTTCCCATCATCAGTTTATATACCTCAAAATTCACCCGAAAAATATTAATTTCAAATGCTAAAAAGTTAGGCAAAGAAAATACAGGGTGATCCAAAAAGGTATTCCTCGAAATACCTTTGCGATTTTATAGTGAAGCAGCACTTACTGAAGCCATTAGGTTTCAGTCTCGTTGCGTTTTTTCCTTATATCTCTGTAATTTGGGATTTTTTTTTATTTTGCCCTTATTTTGTGCGGTAGTGGAGTCGTTATTTAACCAGAATGAGACGAACCAATTGGATGATTTAGTTTCCCTTACATTCCGCACCACCTCATCTCACCTCTTGGAAGAGATACTGAATAGGCATAAACTCGTGGAACATTTGACTGCCTTAAGAAGATACCTTTTACTGGGCCAAGGAGATTTCATTCACTACCTGATGGAAATTCTGGGGTAAGTGCATTTACATATCTGGTGGGGCGTGCCGCGTGAGCTTCTGAAGACGCAGAATCCAATTAATAATTATTTAAAGACGTTTAATCACCACTAGGAATAAGGCACCATTTCAGTCTCGCTAATCGTGCACATTTGTTTCTTGTTTTGTTCTTTAGCGAGAAGCAGTGCAAACGCAATAAAACTTAAACAATTAAGCCGAGTCATAAAATGATTTTTAAAAAGGCCATGACCAAAACCTTTCTCACACAAAGATGACGTAATAATAATTCTCCCCATGTTTATCCACCTTCACCAAAGTATCGTGTATTGTTTTCATAAAACAAAATTTGGAAGCACGAGTTTTTCGTTTACTCCAAATCAAAAACAAATTCGTTATTTACTGAGAGAGAAAAGTTGAATTAAGAAAATTCTAATCACTGTTTTTAAGTTGATTAGGAAAGTAATTAATAATACTTTGTTTCGATGCTGGATATTATTGATGTTTCGCTTGAGTTTTCGAATTTAAAGAATATTTTACCTCCAGTTTTAGCAAGAGAGCATTCGTAACACTTTTTAAACCAATTGTAAATAAGATTATCATGAACTAAATAAAGGAGAAATATTCTAAATGGTCGCGGTATTAAAATTTGAACTTTTAATTTTATAAACCCAGGCTAGTACCAGACTTTTAATTGTACGAAACGGTTTAAGGCTTGGATAGGTTTAGCCTAGCTATTACTGTTCTACCCTTAATTAACCTAACGTAGATGTAGCGGCTTTAGGTTAGGTCCATCTAACGTCTTGGTAAAGGTAACAACATTAATAGAGCCTGTTCCTAATTCCGGGCTAAGTCTCAATTAATATTTGGAAAATAAGACATTATTATACCTAGCCTATATGATGGTTAGTAATCTGAAGCAGCACGTTGAAAAGTTTTGCTGCCATTTGTGAACTCGATAATGCGGTATTTCCGAGTACGGCCCGTGTCAAGTCTATTCTTTCTTATGACTATGGATAAAATTATGTAGTATTTCATATTAAATTAATTTTCTATGATAGTAGTATTTTCTCAAGTTTTCATTTGATAGTAAAAAGTAAGGTAAATGTACAGTATTACACCCGTCTCCCTTTCGAGGTGAAATTTATGTTTTTCCTATGGTTTTTGATGTGTTTTGAACGAATCTGACCTTCAAAACCGTCGGAAATGACTCGTTTTTGAGATACCCCCCCTAGCCGGCAATGTGGGGGAAATCACAGAAAACGAGTCATTTCCGACGGTTTTGAAGGTCAGATTCATTCAAAACACATCAAAAATCATAGGAAAAACAAATTTCACCTTCAAAATTGACCTAACCTATCCTAACAACCTAACCTAACCTAACCTATCCTAACAACCTAACCTAACCTAACCTATCCTAACAACCTAACCTAACCTACCCTAACTTAACTAAACCTAACCTATCCTAACCTAGAAGAAAAACAGGAATTACCTTTAAAATCTAAGACAGAATAATCACAGTACCGTCTTTTTTTCGTTTTAAGCACAACGTAACTTTTTCTACAACGCCACAGTTTCTGGTCTTGACGATATGTGCACTCCATTTTACAATGTGGACACTTCACTACTGTCGGTAGAACACTGTGAGCATGCAGAAACTCAACACTTTTTTCTAAATTTTCATAGAAAGCGACAATACAGCGGTAATCGAACGAACACATGTCACACGAAGCCATTCGGGTAGCAAACTAATTCGAAATGGATGGAGCGCTCTGATTGGGCAGACATGTGACGGCAACACAAACGAACGTACAAACACACACTAGATACACACCAAAAAAATGTTTATATCTCGAAAACGAAGCATTTGCGACGGAAACGCTATAGAAGGAAAGTGTCTTAGCATTAAAAAATCTACTTAATGAACATATAATAATTGCTGGACGTTAGACGGGTGTAATAGTAGAATAATACCAAAAGTAAGGTTAATGAAAATTATTAAAAAATGTCCAATTTCTGCATCCTGAGTTGCATACACATTTTTCATTATCAGTTTTCAACTCCTGAAAAATGGGGCATTAAATAAGAAATTCACGTTAATGAAACCGTATCTTATATTGCCTTTTAGACCCGAATTATGTAAACCCGCGAGCACGCTCCATCCTCACAACCTTTCCTTTTTGCTGGAGACGGCCATTGCTTCCAGCAACGCGCAGTTTGAGGAACCAGATATCTTAAAGCGTCTCGATGTTCGCCTTTTAGAATGTTCACCAGGAGAAACTGGATGGGATGTCTTTAGTCTGGATTATCATGTGGATGGACCGATTGGAACGGTACGTTTTGAATTTTTTTTATTTTTATTTTTATTACTTTATAACTTCAAATATAAATTTATGTTCTCGGGGAAAGTATACAGATGCCCATTAAAATTACAGTAACTGTTGCTTAGGTAGAGTCACGTTTCCCGTAAATAAAAGCTTTCACTTTAAATTATTCCTTCGTCATGTAGGTGTTTACTGCTGACTGCATGCGTCAGTATCTGATGCTGTTCAACACCTTGTGGAGGGCAAAACACATGGAATGCGTCCTCTCCGCCACGTGGAAACAGCAAGCAGCAATTTCAAAACTATGCAGAGCTTTGCCAGGTGATCCATACATATTTTGTATCCTTTGTCATTTGTTATACGAAATGCTTAAGACCTTTGGATAAATTGGCTTCCGCATTCGTGTAGCAATTGAAATTGACTAACAAACTTAACATATAGAAAAATTGAAATACTAAAAAAGAAAATTTTTTGTGGTGTTTTTATTACCAAAAGAAAGGTTGCTGTCATTCAAAACAATGAAAAGTCCCTAATGAACAATGAACACTTTCCTGAATCTGAGTCGATTTGTGTAACTTTTCAGATGTTCATTAGTATGGAAAGTTGGAAAAGTTTTGTCAGTCATATTAGCATGGAAACAACTACCGTTCATTTTATTCACGTGTCAATCACCACCGTACATCTTTATAAAAAGAACTACCATTCGCGTTCGCCATTGTCCGTAGCTCAGTGGGTAACACAGTTTCCCTGTAATCGAAGTGAGGTTGGGGATTCGAATTCTGATGGTGCCCATTAATAATAATGCTGGAATTGGAGCAATGGGCCGCATTAGTTGGCTTGAGAGCTGTGCCAGTTTCTGGCCCTTCGCGAGTATTGTAACCATTCACGTTCAGTTTTTAACCTTTAGAGCTAGGTGGTGCGTTGCACCGTATTCAGCTGCTATTGACTGAAATGATTCACCTGGTGCATCAAATGGCGTATTATATGACGTTTGAGGTCCTTGAATGCAGCTGGTACGTTCTCATAAACCAACTAACATCAGCACAGAGCCTTGATGACGTGATCGGAGCGCATGCACAATTCCTCAAGAGGATCGTAGCTGGAGCACTGCTTGACGAAGAGTCCAGAGTAAGAAACTTTTTGTATCTCCTTATTAGCTTGACAGCGAAGTTTTGAATTACTTACCATCGTCGTAGAGCTTCGCAGTGAATGCAACGAACGTTGCCCAGAAATTACCCATTGTTCATAATTACTGCAGTAGAATTCTAATTACTGTACTATTAAGACGCGGGCGTGCACCCACAAATATGTGCGCATCTCCAAATAAACGAGGTACTGACTTTTTTAAAGCCATACATCTCAAAACCTAATTAACGAAACCTAATTTAACCTAACTTAATCTTAGTGCCATTGAACCGAGAAGTGGGTGATAAGTGTTTTGGGAGCAATTGAGGGCTCAAATGGTGTTTTTTTGTTTAGTCCTAAAATGGTGAGGTACCTGCTAATCTACCCTACCCTAACCTAACCTAATCAGAACCGACATGTTTTTAGATTTTCTATATAAACTTTATAATGTGTCCAGGTAACAAAAGTGTTTCCTCGCAAAAAAATTACATCACTACATACGTGAATTATCACATACTCGACGTTATTTACACCCAGTTGCCTCCACATGCGCGTGCATACACACAACCATGAGCCTGATAAACATTAACATTTTTTAAATTTAAATTCAGAATTTTCTCAAAATCATAAGTGACCTTCGATTTAACTTTCATGAAGCTAGAGGTATACTCCCAACCTTATCATATAAGGTAACATTTGATCTATAACGTTGGGAAGATCTCCCGGTGGAAATCCCTCTGTATCCTCGCGCGTGTGTGTGTGTGTGTGTGTGTGTGTGTGTGTGTGTGTGTGTGTGTGTGTAACTGATTTGAGTGTCTTCGATCCGGACCTCGAGCGTCGTGCCCACCTCATGGGGAATAGGGAATAAGTTGTTAGATAATGTACAATGAAGAGTAGGTTAACATAATCTCAAAAGGTCCATGAATTAAATTTAGCTTTTTTCAGTTAATTCCTAAGATTGATGATTCTCAGAAAGCGACTTGCTTTGACCGGATCTGATAATCTATGCGTGTTATTCTGGTTACATTACGTAATAAGGCAGTATTCGGCACAATTATAAGAATTTTACTTGACGTTTTAGTGTAGCGTCGTTCCTGTGCCTCATACAATGGATTGTAATGGGAATAACATGCGTTGTTTATTTGTATTTATTATCCTCTGTGCTTCTTTGAAGGACGTGCGCACACACCTTCGAACTTTGTATGATCTGATGGTTCGGTTGGAGACCCTTCAGGAAAGACTGTACAATGCCGTCGTCAACGAGGTTAGCGCCAGAAGGGCAGCGCAGGTCGCTATAGAGGTCAGTTTATCGTCTATGTTAATTTAAGTTGAGAGACAGGATTATAATTAAAACATTCACCTCCAGCATTTTTGCAAGTTTTTACCCAACTACAAACAAGGTCCCACCAAAAGTGTAAACAAACATTAAAACTAAAGATATACCTGGCAGACATAGGGTCAATTACTGGGTTTCTATTACTATTACTTTTGATTCCTTCTATTACTTTAATTTCCATCTATTACTGTTACTTTTACTTTTGTATGTGGGGTACTTCACTCATTTGAAAAGGATCTTTGTCTAAATAAACAAAGGTCCTTTGTCCACTGCTTCTAATGCAATTAGAAGCAGTGTTAACAAACACTCGCTTTATTTCGGACTCAACAGGTACAAACATTATACAAGAGGTCCATAGAAGATTAAGAGATAGTTATATGGAACACTGACTAAGTAAGCCAGTGAATCACTGTGTATAATGAACATACAATTGCATGCGCCAATGCTTCCAGATTCGAGATTTATAAAATATATCGGAAACCAGTCCACTAACCATGGCTTCTATTATCTTACTGACTGACCCACCAAGCCTAGTGATAAATCTAAATACAAAATTGCGAATGACACTGGCACAGTTAGGCACCTTATTGACTACATACAGCGTACTGACACTAGAAGGAGCACCATTTACAAATCTTGGGAGTCCTTAATAAACTCCTAAAAATATTATATGCAACATATAATTTCCTCAAATTACACATCCTGTAGTTCCACCACAAATGAGCTGTATACAATGGAGTACAAAAAGTTTTGAACAAAATCAACTTTACATCTAATGTACACACGTGAAATTTTCTAACCAAAGTATTTCCCTGAGCATATAATTGTCTACAGTGCCTTAGAATATCACTCATCTGAAAGACTATCCGTTAGTATGTGGCCAAGATACTTAGTCTGGGTTACTTCTGACAGCACCATACCATTCAATTGAAATTCAGAAAATTTTATATACTTCAGGCCTTGGTCCTCATAATCATAACGACTTTTATCAGGATTATATTTTATGTCGTTATCCTTCCCATACCTTTCACACCCCTTTAAAAGTGTGTTGACCCCTTTTACAGAGTGAGAAATAAGAACTAGATCATCTGCATACATCAGATGATTAACAATCATTGTACCAATATAGCAGCCTATTTTACAGGTGTTCAGCACAACAGATAGATTATCCATATAAACATTGAATAAGTAGGGAGATAGTATCCCTCCCTGCCTGACACCACTAGTCACAGAGAATGGCTCTGAATTAATCCCACCCCATCTTACAATCATTGTCTGGTGATTATAACCTTTGGTTAGCTTCCGCCCGAGTTGTTCATTCTGACGAAGGTCAAGCTTTCACTCCACCTTAGACCTACAGTTTAACGTGGAATCCGACCACGCCCCACCAGCAGCCCAGCGTCTTAACCACTAGGCCACCTAGGGTACCCATTTATCTACCAACCACTTTCTTTATTGTGTGGAAGGATGAACAGCTGGGTTTTGCCGCGCGCCGGCTGCCGTCACCGGGTCTCGAACCCGGGGCCGATGGATTCGTAGTCAGCGACGCTAACCACCACCACCGGGGCGCATCCGGCGCATCCAGAATACCAGTTATACCAGAATATTAATATACGGACCAAGTAACCAGGTACATTACGATTTACAAGTTTCATGAATAATTTGTCATGACTAACACGATCAAATGCTTTAGAGTTTAGAGGCATCCAGGAAACACAAAAATACATTAGCATCTAGAGTTTAGTATTTACTGACTGCATTCCCAGCGTCCCAATTCACTAAGGCCCCTTTGGGGGTACCCTGTGTGAGATGGTATTGAGCTGGCGATGTAGCAGTGTCTGGATTCAGCGATCCAGGATAAGACTGAGCGGCAAAGGGCTTTGCACTCATGGATCCAGAATGGGGCTGAGCGGCAGCCAAATAACAAATATTTGTTTCAACTAAATCATTACATTTTCAGAGACTAGGTCTTGATAAATTTTACTTTATTGAAGGAAAAATTTGCCACAATATTAGTTCACGTACTTGTTTATTTTAGTTTAAGTAGATTTAGTTCATTTTTCATTTCTTTGTTCACAATATGTCCATTGCCACTGTAATAGAAAAGTAATAGACTATTATCTATTACTATTACAGCCAAAAAATTATGATTTATTATTATTACCCAATGTCTGATACCTGGTAACCTGGTAGTAGTTTCGTGCGTTGGTCTCTTCACACGTAGGTCAAACTGGTGGCCCCGCCTCTAAACAAAATATACCAAAATAAAACTTATAGGGTATACGTTCATGACGAGGTGTCTCGTCTTTGGCGATCTGTGTCAAGACGAGATTTCCGTCTTTGGCGATGAATGTGTTAAGTAGGGAATAATTTTGATAGTTTTATTTCAAAGAAATTATTAGGGTAGGCTTTTACAGAAAAAGAATTTATATTAAATGAAAAGATTATCTGATGTCTGTTGAATGGAAAGATGCTTTTTTCATTTTAATACATTTTGATTAGAAGTGTAGCAGATTTAGAGTGTCTTAAATTTGATTCCCTGAATATTTTATAGTTGAAGTGATCCTTAGAAATGCAAGCATCATACGACAAATAGATGGATGGAACTCAATTTTTCTGTTGTAAATCGTTGTAGCGGCAATCTGAGATCTTTGTCGAAAGGTGATCGGTCGAATAGGCGGTCCCAAAAATCACGTAGTTTGTGATGGCATAGGAATGGGTCGGCTTTTGCTTAGAAACGAGAGAGTAACTGTAAAAAAAAAAAAAAAAAAAAAAAAAAAAACGTTTTAAAAGAAACAAGGTGGAAACTAATAGAAAACTCTTGTTACTCCGATTAAATGATTACCTATGGACATCATCTAATCAGTTTGGTTTTAAAAGGTCCCACTCAACTGACTTGTGTATCTATGTACTTAAAGAAACAATATCTATGATAAATACATTGACAGTAATGCAACTATTTATGGCTGTTTCATAGATATAAGTAAGGCATATAATAGAGTGAACCACAATATTTTATTTAAAAAACTAGAAGACAGGAAGGTTCCCTTGTACATATTAAATTTATTGAAATTTTGGTATTCCCACCAATCTTTTACCATTAGGTGGGGCAATGTACTATTCAAATGTTTTGTTTTTTCTTGTGGGGAGAGGCAAGGCTCCTTGCTCTCTCCTATGTTGTTTAATGTGTATATTGACGGATTAATTGCTTCACTTAATGAGGCAACAGTGGGATGTTGTATAGATAACATAAGGATAAATAACTTGGTTTATGCCGATGATATGGTGTTAATAAGTCCCTCTGTTAAAGGTCTGGATCGGCTACTAAAAGTTTGCGAAGTGTACAGTAGACCCTCGCATTAACGTACACTCGGGGGAGCGTGTGGTCGCTAAAGTGAAGTACGGACGACCCCCACTTAACCGGACTACGGGCAGAGCTGGGCAATAAATACATTGAATGTATTTAAATACTAAATACATTTTACGAATGTATTTAGATACTAAATACAAAATACATCAATTGTATTTAAATACATTTGTAAATACATTTTAAATACATACAAATTTTAACATATGCATTCACTAATTCATGAGTAACAACAATATAAAATGCTTGATAAAGGATAAAGAAATAGTACAATCTAATTTCCGATTATATATTTCCCTTTTTAGAACACAACAAAAACAAAAGAACTTAGAACTTACGATGTTCAACCAGTGACATATTATACTCATTATATCATTGCAAAATGAGTAACAATTAATGAGTAGATGAGACATAAACGTAAACATAAGACGTAATCATAAACATAAGGCACCTTACGAATTCTCTCTTATTTCACGGTTGCTGCGGATCAAACCAATCTTTCAAAAGTTTTGTCTGAAAGAGAGTTTCTTTTGGGAGTCAAAGTGATTCCCGCGAATGAGAATATTCGCTCTACCGGTGCCGAAGATGGTAATGTCGTGTTATAGCGGAGGAACAGTCTTTTTATGAGAGGATGTTTTCCCAAACTGTTGAAACATGAACCATGCTGTACTACACTGTCGACGCGTCGTACTGTGCTAGTACAGAACGTGTATTAAACCAGTAAAAGTATTTACATTTTTATATTTTGAGTATTTAAATACTCATTAAAGTATTTAAATACATGAAAAACAATGTATTTATAAATACAGTTCTAAATACACAAATGTATTTAAATACTGCCCAGCTCTGACTACGGGACGTTAAAGTGGGGTTTTCCGTAACCAAAATACTTCAGTGTAGTTACACACAGGGTTGGCAAAAACCCAGGTTTTTCACAAAAACCAACCCTGCTGGGTTTTTGGGTTTTTGATGGGTTGAAAAAATTTTTTAGAAACGTTCGATAATTATGTAGTGCCTAATATATCTCTTATTTTATTAATTTATTTATCTAAGTTACAATATATATTAAAAAAACATCTTTATTTCACAAAGTTCAGATAGGAGAGATAATAATGACATATTAGAATTTTCTCCATTTTAATTTTAGATATTTCCTTTATTTCTTAACAGCAGATTTCAGCTTTATTTAGACCTAACTCAAATTTAAATTTTTAAGATGCCAGAGAGTTATAGAGGTGGAAGATCTAAAGCTAGCGAATGGGACGAGGTGACTTTATTAAGTGATCAGCCTACCAGAGTACTATGCAATTATTGCAAAGAAAGTATCACTCGAAAAATTGAGAGAGTGAAACATCATCTAGAGAAAGTTAGACCCGCACATACTGGTGGCAGACTTAAAGCTGCTGAATGGGATGAAGTAGAAATGTTGAGTGACCAATCAAATAGAGTTCGGTGCAAATACTGCAGATGTATATTTTCGAAAAAAATAGAACGAGTGAAACATCATTTAGATCGATGCAATAAAAAATGGGTACAGGCTCGTGATGATGAAGCGGATGAGTTTACAAATACAGCTACATACCAACTCTTCCTCCTACACATAGACACGGTAGTTTTGAGAGTAGACCCTCTTCGAGCAAATCATATGAAAGCCTGGTTCATGATGAGACTACAATTCACAGTAGTGAGACTTCATTCATTTCAACCGCTTCTGAATCTTCCATACCATTTTTTCATAGTACTCCAGCCAAGAAAACACAAGGTCAGATAATGCCATATGTGGTTAGAACAACTGTAGATCAAAAAGAACAACTAGATTTGCAAATGGCCAGATTTTTCTTTTCAGCAAATATTCCATTTGTAGTTGTACAGAATAAAGAATTTATTAAATGGGTCCAAAATTTAAGACCAGGCTATTGTCCTCCAAGCAGAAAAAAATTACCTGAGACACACTAATCAAAGTGAATAATGAAGTAGGTACTGGATTCAATGAAAAAAGACTTAGTCAATTCTACTGTAACTTTAATTCAAGGTGGTTGGAGCAATGTGTCAAATGATCCAATAATTGCCCATAGTGTTCACAATGGGTGCAAGTCCTTTTTAATACTTTTCAATTTTTCATAATCGTTATTTACACATTGCATAATTTAAGAATTGTTTTATAAGTCGGCTTACTTGAAATAATCAACATGCCAAATCATTCTAATTAGCTACAATTGAACAATGTAGCAATCGGAAAAATTTCAATTATTTTAAAATAAACATCTCGGAACAAAAACCCCAAAATCCACTGAAAATTCCACTGGGTTTTTGGGTGCCAACCCTGGTTACACATGTATGTATACTGTATAGCCCTCGAATCTCCACATGTAAACGACTGACCGCAACCTCATCCGAGGGCTGGTTCCAATAATATTCCGGTGGCGTCACCTTCACTTTAACGACTCGGAGTCCGCTAAAGTGAAGTTCGGTGATGCTAACAGACTTTTTTAGCGAAATCTTCACTTTAACGACCTGTATTACGTTAAATTGAATGTTAACGACCAGACAGCGATTTAGTCCGTCCAAGTGAAGTTTCCGCTAATGTGAAGGTCGTTAACGCGGGGGATTTCTGTATTCGCAGAAACATGGTATTCTTTTTAATGTTACAAAAACTAAGGTTATGCAAGTTCATCTTAAAAGCTATAATCAGCCAGCTGACATTAGGTTTAAAATGAAAAATGAAGTAATTGAGGAAGTACAAGAGTTTAAGTATTTGGGTCAAACTATTACCAGCTCCTTGAGTGATGACTCGGATATAAGAAAACAAAACAATCTCGAAGCCTTTGTGCTAAAGCGAATATGACTATAAGGAACTTTCGGTTCTGTACAAGTGAAGCTAAAGAGACACTTTCGTACTTTCTGCAGTAATATATACGGACAGCAATTGTGGGTGAATTATAAAAAACATTCTTGCAGAACTCTAAATTTGCGGTACAACAGGTCTTTTAGACTCATGCATAAATTATCCCCAGCTGCTCAGCTTCGCAAATGTTTGCTACCCGCAATGTCCCCAGCTTCCCGGAGGTAACGAGACGTGCTCAATAGTCTAATGCAAAGAATTAAAAAAATCAACCAACCCGATTATCCAAGCTATCCACGAGTCCTGCCGTTTATCCTCTAAGGCTGAGTCTAAGCTATGGACTTCTTCGTACGAAAACGTTTGTCTGTAGCTCCACTTAACTTTGACATTACTGTATTCTTTCTAATCAATTGTGTATATTTTTATCCTTAGTATGTGAACTGTCATTGTATTAATAATAATTGTCATATGGACTATAGTCTGCCAATAAACCTTTTCATTTTCATTTATCAACGGCTCGTAACTGAACTTAAGAGTAGTTGGGTTAAGAATTTTTATGAAACAATGGACCATCGTCTTAGTTAGAATCAGTCACTTTCTAGTTAAGTAGTAAATATGAATGAATGAATAGCAGTGTTTTCACCTGCGCTTCAACTGCTAAGGTCATATCGTGCCGAAATAGTAAATATGCAACTTCATTTACTTTAAGAATTATTTTCTGATTTATCGTTTTTATTGCAGGAAAGGACAAAGTCCGGACAATTCGGTACTTCGTCCGAAATGGAAGAGAGGGAGCAGACGAGACGAATTGATTTCTCTAATAAATTTGTTCCAGGTTTTCGCACCGATTTGAAGATTTTAATGCAGTCTTATCAAGTGAGTGAAAGAGTTCTTCATTCGTGTACTTTTAGTAATATTAATTCGTTGTTTTATCATGCCGGAACCTCTGAACGGCTTTTATTAGTTGTTGTTCGTAGTTGTAAAATAATTTTATAACGGTATTTCATGACTACAGAGTCATACCAGAATAAAGGAGTACCTTTATGACTGGAAGTAAATATTGTTATAGCACATGATTATTCACTTAACATGTGGACAAAACGGAGAAAGCAGTCAGTCAATGAAGAGTAACTAGCTTTGACACGAGCTTCGTGAACAGCTTGAGACACATCTTGGCAGAGAGGAAATACGTTTTAGTTTCACAGTACGCAAAAATTTGGTTACAGTATCCCTTAGAGCTGCCACAGATGTAGGTGATGGTTTTAGTTTTCACGACTCTTGATCAAGATTCTGCCAATCCTGCCCAGTAGGGTTGATGTGGTTTTCTGGTGCCCAGAGAATAAACTAACAGCCCTTTTCATCGTCTGGTAGGTGGTGTTTTGGAAGTCTGATATGCAGCCTAATCGTCTTGAAGAACGTGTATTTGGCTGCAATACACACTGTTGGGTAGGGCTGGTCAAAACAAGTTATTTTACTTTTTTTTGAAAACGACACTATGTGAGTGTTTTCATTTGGGTTAACAAATAACATCAAAAGTTGAGCTATGTGCGACCTCCTGTACCCGTCGCACATAGTCCCCCCTTTTTCCTCACTCTTCTAGCTGAGATTTCACAATAAGCTTTGAACCTATTCTGAACATCAATTTAAGATATGTTAAAAATAAGTTACAAGACCTTATTTGTCCGTATTTAAATCAAATGGGTATCATCTTTATTTATGGATACTTTTTTTTTACGCAGGGTGGCCACATTGGCCATTTTCTGGCCAAATTTCACAAATGTGCAAAAAAGTCTGGCAACCCTAATTTTTTGAGTACTTCTTGCAAAAACTATTATTATTTTTTTGTTTGAGATTATTGATTATTGATTCAAACTATTGGTTTTTAAGTCAAATTATTGGTTATTAAGTCAAATTAATCATGACAACAAGAAAAAAGTCGTAAAATGCAGCCTTTGGACATCCTTCAGTTTCCAGCAGCTATGACACCAACAAAAGCAGATGTTGTGAGGCACTACAACTTTGTGCGACGACGACAAGAGGTGAATCAAATAAATCGATTACTTTTAATGAATGTTGTAACATAGTCGCAATAGACGTTGAAACCATATAGAGAAGGTTCTCTTTCCCTACAATAAGTACTCGTGGAATCTTTCAGAAAGTTGTTAATGTGATAAAAGCAGCCTCAAAGTTGAACAAAGTTTCTATAAATCGAAGAGATGAAGATTTGAACAAAAGTTTTCCGAGTATGATGCTATGTTTGATGTATGTACCTGTGATTGCTACGATAGAGGGATTGATAGAAATGCCTGCCGGTGCAAGGATAAAATAACAATTGCTGAGTGGGATTCTTTTGTAGGACAAAAGCAAAAATTAAACCAACCGGGGCCAATTAATAGAAAAGCTGCTTTAATGAGGAAAAGGTCTATTGCTAGAGCTCAAAAAGAACACGGACGCCGAATGAGATCACAAGCAGAATTGACTGAAGCTATCAGAGTTGTCCCTTCAACATCACAGGAATCACAGGATGTAGCCGGTGCTGAGAGCATGGAGGTAGAGACCGACCAAGAGGATGAACACTTCGTGCCTGATATAGAGTAGAACAGATATACCTATGAAAAGTTGGCAGTGACCGCAGATCGTTACAGAGCGAGTTGCAAGGCAGCAGCAGCAATTGTTAATGCTGCTTTAAAAGATTTGGGAATCCTGGATCAGGGCAACATGATTGATAGAAAGAAGCTGGAGAGGGAAAGAGCACGAGTAGGTAAAAAATCGAGCACCAGGGTTAAATTGGAGAATATGGGAATAGAATGCATTGGCTTTGATGGGAGAAGAGATGACACATTAACCAGGGCAGGCAATAGATGGAAAAACAACAGGCCCAAGTACTTTCAAGGGTTCAATTGGAAATAAATTGAAAACTGATCTAACACAACTGGAAGTGCTTGCTTTTTCTCCTGTTAAAGGAAACATTCATGAAATTCTATCTGATGTTGTTAATGCTTTAATCAGTGACCAAAAGTATCTCTACAATATGCGCCTAGCTGTTCAATCTGGAAATGTCTCCAAAGATCTCCTGGTACAATTCATCACGCTCGTTGGCTAACTAGAGCAAATAGAATTCTTAGACTCTATGTCAACACCAAATCTAACCCAAGATCTCAAAGATCTAGTAGAAATTATTATGCTATCTTATGCTCCAGGGTGGTTTTGGGTTAAGTCACATCCACTGGCATCTGACGGATCATCTAACTTTTGGTATTTAGGGTATCTGCTGCGCGACTTGAAGGAGAAATACAGATTGATCATAGAACTAGTGTTTCAGAATAACTCATACTTTGCAAACCTCGAAAATATTCTACTATCGATGATAACAGACTCAAGAAGAGAAGTTAGAGAGGTTGCAATCCAGAGAATAGTTCTCTCAAGGACTACATTTTCTGGATCAAGAAACTTTGACCTACCTCATACTCTTAATTTTGATTCTTCAGATTACACTGAAATGATTGATTGGCAGAAAGAGGTAATTTATCCGCCTCCACTTCTGAGAAACTTTAGCAATAAGGAGCTTTTGCTAGCAAGAAAAGAACCACTCAAAATACCAGCCTTTCCTTGTCACAGCCAAGTTGTAGAAAGCGCTGTGAATCTAGTCACGAATGCATCTGATGTACGAACTGGCTACGAAAATCGCCAAAAATATATTCTTAACCTACTGGAATCACGGCAAAGATTGCCTAAATTTGAATGGAAAGGACAGCGGAATAAATAAACATGCAGTGTTACTTTCAAAATAGCTTATTTTTTATCTTAATAAATATATAGTATATACTAAAAAACATGTAAAAGTGTCATTTTCTTTGAGTTCGAATAAAAAATAAGAAACACGAGTTTAACACAACTGAAACAATTTTTATCCGAGTTTTTACTGAAAAATGTACATTTTGGCAAATTGAAACTAAAAACCGAAAATTTGTGCTGGGGGTAGGAGACTTAAGATGCGCGAAATATTTTACTGGGTGACTACTGTGACCCATACGAAACCCCCACAAGTGTCACTTTTGAATACAAAATATCAACCTGCTCTACTGTTGGGACAGTAGATGAGGAGGATGGTCGAGACTGGATATATATTTAACTGAATATATATTATTATTAAGTCTTTCCAGCACCCTAAATCGCTCCTTACCATTCCACTAAAACTGCAATGCTGAATTTGATTAACCTTTCTTCATTGTCTGGTCTGATTGTCCAATCACGTGACCATGGCTAAACAGATATCACGAACATCTTCTGTTTAACCCTTTAATGACGGATGGTACCTTAAGGTCCACCAGAAATAATAATATAAATTGTACTACAATGCCTCGTTTCTATAAATGTTTCTACGTGTTTATATATAGATGTCATTTAGTTGTCGGGAAAGGAACCCAAAATGTGTATCATTTCAGTGACTAGTTACTAAAATATTTAGTTTTCAATAACAATAAAACCTATACGTTCTGGTAACAAGAGTGGCCGCATATGCTGCGGACTTGTCCGTAAAGGGTTAAAGCGAAGCATCTTTCACGATGGACATACTCTTACGATCCACCCCCAGACCTTGCTCGTAAAACCAGCTTTTCCAGTACTTGTTTTGAGGGTGCTTATATTTTAGCAGGACTTTTTTTTTTATTTAGTTATTTTTTCCATTTTTCCGGGTTTAAGTTCATTGGTAATTTCTTTAAGAAAACATGTTGTATTACCGGTTAGGACAAATTGCCTTTATCATATTATTTGTACTGTAGCGTTCAGCGCAGTGACGTATTGTTTACCATGTTTTCATCATTCATTTACCATAATATATTCTCTTAGGACATGGTGCAATCTTTTCTGTTAATGCTGGCACAACATGAAGATGAGAATTTGCACCTTTTGAGTACCAGATTAGATTTCAACGAACACTATCACCGAAGAGACCACAGACTCAATATGCGGCTCACTTATCTTCATAAAAGGAAGAGTATGAGCGCGTCCTTTTGTCAGTGAAGAGAGTTTAAATTTCGTTTGGATCCTAGTTCAGTCGTCGTAACTGATTTTGAGCACGGTGCTGTTGTAGTACCCAATAGCATATTTATTAAATTATGTCTTAACAGAAGCAAATTACCAAGAGGAAAAATTTGTATTCCACCGTTTTGGTCGGGCAGATTTGAGTGCGTGTTTTTTCTTACCCGTAGTTACTCGCCGACCAGATCTGTATTATTGAAAAAAAAAAATATATATATAATATAATATACCGGAACAGGGTTTGATATCAGATTTGTTGTTTGTTACTTTTGAGAGCGGCGAGTTCATAGACAATTTAAATTAAAACGGGAATAGCGTTTTCTCAATGTATTTATTTAATAAAAAATTAGTATTTTTATGAATTGTAATAATAAACATGTTTTTAAATCACTGTAACCGTACGTCAATGAAAGATTTCTATTATTAAATATAGATTTTATCCAATTTTACAGTAATATATTCACACATTTTTGCTGCTGTTGTTGTTGTTGTTACCACCATTATTAATTATAATAATCATCATCATTATCATCTTATCACTCAGACTAAAACAATACTCTCGGGGTAGTTTATATGTAACATAGTATTGTAAATAGTAAATTTGTATACTGTACATTTAACAATATCCTCTTGTTGTTTTATATTTTTATAAATAGTCCACTGTAGATAGTTTTGTATGATAGTAGATTTTGTATTTGATATAACGAACTGTCCATTTGATTCGTTAAATAGTAGCTATATTGCATTTGCGCACATGAACTGTGAAGAATATAATTTTATTCTCTCGGAACTTAATAACATTCTTAATTATGAAAATATAATTTAGTAATAAATTATTATTATTATTATTATTATTTTGCCCACAAAATAACACCAACTTTAAAGCCTTTAGAGCTTCGTTAAATCTTCGACTTCTTTCCTAAACCCTTCCTCTGACCACAACAATGAGACGGAGGTTACACTTACTGAAAGTGACTAGTATAGGAGCTAACCTTACGAGACTGAATCAGAGGGTAATGATGATGGTGAATCATTCCATTATCTGTATATTGAAAGGTGTCTCTTAATGATGTAATTAAACTTGTTTATATTTATTTTTCATTTCCCCTTAGTCACATACCTCACCATAGAGACCCTACCTCCTCCATTTCTCGCTAAAAGCCAGGGAGGGAAGTGTATCTATTGATGAACTAACCAGAAACTACTCTCGGAGCAAACGTACATTTCCGATATGAAATGAATCTTGATCCATTTAAGTAATGCGGAAATTTAAAACTAGATATTAACTATATATTACTAAATGAATAAGCCTTCCGACAAATCTATCATCTTATATACCCCCTTCAATAGAGTGTATTTCTCTGGTGTTTTCGATACATTTTAAATCTCTTAATCTTCTGAAGAAGGTAAATCAACACCCGCATTCATTTCGCCATTATCATTCATGTTATAGGAACGCGAAGCAGTTGCGAGCATTTTGGTCTGAAACCAGCAATCCGAAATTTCTGAAAACGTATGGAAAAGTTATTTTGAGGTATTAGAATGTAAATATAGGAGCAATATTTACATTTACTTTACATTTCAAATTTAAAAAAACATAGCAACTATATTTATATCACGAGCGAAAAGACATTCAGTCCACTTGCGGGTCGGTCCAGATAAAGAATGCGACCTTTACTAAGATTTAAAGACGACGTAGCAAAACACCAATGCCTGTCATGAAGATTACTGGACATTTAGAACATTCCGATTTTCAGGAGGAGAGCGCGCAACTAAAGAATTGCAGACCTATTGCTAACATCACACACTACCAATTAATATTCGACAGTCTTGAGAAAAAATTACGGTGGTCTAGAATGAAAAAAAAAAGAGAAACTTTGATGAGAATTGATATGGATTTCAGGTTGGCAGATCGTCAGTTACAGTTGATATATTTTATAAATTGGTATATTTGGAGAAGAGTTTTGTTTTGGTAAGTTCGACCATAGACTAATAGTTCAAACTGAAAAGTATGAGAATGATAGGCGAAGTAGGTACGGTTCGGAGTTCGTGATAATGTAGCTGATTTCCACAAATTTTTTTTTCACCATTGTTCTATACAATCCTACTCACGGATGTATATACCGCAATAAACATTAATAGTATTGTAGTGTCTTTGGCCAATGATGCAGAAATCAACAACCAAAACCACAGGCGATATTACAGCTCTAGAAGAAAAGATATGCGCGCGCGCACACTATATATACAGGGTGTCTCAAAAGTCACTATCTATTTTGAAAAATAATGGGAATTACGAAAAACTGGTTTAAGACATGAAAAATATATTTATTTCAAAGTAAGTGCCACAAAGAATTAGTGCTATTTATTTATCTGTCTCCACATGGCGACCATCAGTGTCTCTACAGAGCTCAAAGCGATAAGCTGTTTCCCGGAACACACTTTCCAGCATTTGAGGTGTTATTTTCTGAACTGCATCGGTAATACGATTTCGAAGTTCGGCTACATCACTAATTCTTCTACCAGTGTACACCTTAGACTTAATGAAACCCCAGGCGAAAAAATCTAATGGTGTTAAATCGGGTGAACGTGCTGCCCATGGTTGTGTTCCTCCACGACCAATCCAGCGACCGGGGAAGCGTCTGTCAAGATAATCACGTACAATTATTGCATAATGGCACGGTGCTCCATCCTGCTGAAAAACTACTGTGTCAAGAATGCCATCTGTAAGAAGTTGAGGTTCGAGGAATTGTTCAAGTATGTCAAAATAAATTTATAAATTACACAAAATTCGAAATAAACCAATTAACTTTTTTTAAATACACAAATTTGCACCAGAAGTACATATCTTTATGCCAGCATAGCATTTTTTTAAAAAACATCTAATGTCACCGAAATAGATAGTGACTTTTGAGACACCCTGTATATACAGGGTTCGTACGCTTCTTGAAACTCCTTTAATTTTGACAAACTCATTCAAAGACCTTGAAACTCCTTAAAAAATTATTTATATCCTTGAATAATCATTTATATCCTTGAATTATTACTGGAGTCTGGAAAGTACTTGAATTACTTTTAAGTCTCCAACAAAA
Source organism: Bathynomus jamesi (assembly GCA_023014485.1). NCBI lineage: Eukaryota > Metazoa > Arthropoda > Malacostraca > Isopoda > Cirolanidae > Bathynomus > Bathynomus jamesi. The sequence continues at coordinate 1,134,149 of JAJOZX010000701.1, read as the reverse complement.
AGTACAGTATATAAGAGTATAAAGGAATTTGAGTTTCTCAATGAAAATAATTTTTGAATTATGTTTATAGCCATACTTTGAAGCCAGGTTCTTTTCCTGAGTCGAACCAATTTTTTTGCATTCTTGTACATTTCTGCATTTTAGTAAACAATTTGTGTCACTAATTTATTTAGTGTATAAGATATTTTGATTATTTGAATTTATGTGATGATTATACGTTGTGTATAAGAGGTTTGTATATTATGTACAAAAGGTTTGAATTTATTTGGTTATGATTTGAATTTGTGTTGGGATATGTGTAGTGTATAAGAGATGTTGATTATTTAAATTTGTGTGGAGATATACAGGGTGTCCCATAAGTCCGGCATCATAGGAAAAATAATAAAAAAAGGCAAAACAAAAGCTTTTATTTACAGAACGTGCTCAATATGTATTGTTCCGTAGCCCATTCACAAAATTCCATCCGCAGGTCGGGATCATCATCTTCGTTTAATTTCTGTAGGATCTGAAGTTTATATGGATGCCATTTGTGAGTCTGAAGAATGCGATGGATGCTACTTTTCGACACTCCTGTCTCGGCGGACAATCGCCGAAGAGACTTATTGGGACTTCTGTTAAAATGAGCCAGGATAGCAGTCGCTGTATCTTCGTCAGTGGACCTCCTTGAAGGTCCACTGCGTGGTTTATCTTCTATGGATCCTGTTTCCTTAAACTGCAACAAGTCTGCTAACACATCTCTGTGTTATTGGCTCGCTGTCTGGATACAGTCTGTTAATTTCAGCAGCGGCCTCTCTTTGACTCCGATTTCCTATGAGTAGAATTATCTGGATTCGTTCTTCCTTGCTCACAGACATTATGGCCTGTAGAAAGAGAAAAACATGAATTATGGTTTGTAGAAATAGAAAAATGTGAATTTCTCCTATGATGCCGGACTTATGGGACACCCTGTATAATTGAAATTTGTGTGGTGATATATGTTATATATGGGGCAATATTTTCTATCAAAATACATGTTTTTCATATAATAATTTCGCAAATTTGTTTACAAAACTTTTATATTATAAAAATTATGTTTGAATCTGTATATATATATATATATATATATTATATATATATATATATATATTATATATATATATATATATTATATATATTAATTTAGGGTGCTTTTAAAAACTGAAAGTGTGAATTTCGGGTCACGGAACCCCGCAAATGATGAGGTTCCGGGAGCAAATAAAGCACATGATTTTTTGGAAAATCATCAAATATTTAGAGGTTGCCCAAAGACCCCAAAGTTTTACCCATATGCTCATTTATTTATGCGCCCTTTTTAAGTCACTTCTAGTGTTTATTAACCCATTGATACACAGCGTCCCCAAAATTAGAAATGGCATTTGTCAATTGCGTTCTGATAATCCATATTTGTTTACTTCAGTATACCAACAAATGAATTTTCTTTAATTCTAAATCTTTTTCTCTTAATTACTCACGTCTTTCGTGCATTTACGTAATGGTGGCCAAGAAGCATCACAGTTCTCATAACGGTAAGTGTTATTTAAATAATTCATATATTTCAAACGTTTTTTTACTTTGTAAGTATAATGACTTTTCTACTTCTACTACTTTTCTTTCACCACCTTTATCTACAA